>JABMCL010001831.1:2500-10132 GCA_018857735.1 Alviniconcha marisindica
TTTTAGTACCACATAACTCGTCAATGCCTCGACAAAGAACAACGACGAGTTCCTTAAAATCAGTTCATGGAGAAACAGGACTCCTTTGTTTACCATTATACCTTGACTTCGACAAATCGTTGCACAAATTGGTTTCAAACGATTCAGCATTTAGTCAATACCTTTGCTTCAAAGAATGTGAATGACTCCTGTTTATACAGGTAGCAGAACTCTCCGTGCGGTGTCCATCCATGACGACACGACTGGACAGCTGCCGAAAAAACATAGTCAGCATCATCACCTTTACTCCCATCATCTTAGTTATGACTGTAGTGGTGGTCATCATCTCAACATTGTCGTCAAGTCCATCATTGCCACTATTGTATTCACGTAACATCCATTCAACATGTTATTCATTATAAGTGCTTCTCGTTCCATGGATTCTAAAAAAATCCTTGTTGTTGTTGTTTGTGTCTGTGTCTCTCTGCGTGTGTGTGTTTTTTTTTTTTGTGTGTTTTTGGTGTGTGTGTGTGTTTGTGTGTGTGGTGTGTGTGTGTGTGGTGTGTGTGTGTGTGGTGTGTGGTGTGTGGGTGTTGTATTTAAAAGAATGCACCCATAACACAGACCACCCACAAACACACACACCAAAACACACACACACACACACACACAAAACACACACACACCAAAACACACACACACACACACACACACACACACACACACACACACACCCCACACACACACACACCCCACACACCACAAACACACCCAACACCCACACACACAGATATACACACACACGCACACACACACCCACACCCACACACACACACACACAAAACACACAACACACACACACAAAAACACACAACACCCACACAACACACCACACACCACACACACACAACAACACAACACACACACACACACACACCCCAAACACAAAACACACATATATACACGCACGCGCACACACAAAACACACACACACACACACACACACACACACACAATCACCACCCCACCACCACGACCCCGCACACAACACACACACAAACCACCCCACACCCACACACACACACACACACACACACACACACCACACACCCCACACACAAAACACACACACACACAAAACCACACACACATATATACACGCACCGCGCAACACCGCACACACACACACAAAACACACACACACACACACACACCACACACACCCCAAAACACACACACACCACACACACACACACACACACACACACACACAAAACACAACAACACACACACACGCCACCACGCACACACACACAAAACCACCCCACCATACACACCACACACAAAAACACACACACACACACACAACCACACACACACACACACACACACACACACACACACACACACACCACACACACACAACACACACACCACACACACACACACACACACACACACACACACACACACACACACACACACACATGCAGCAAAGAACGGCACGCGCACTTACCACCGATGCAGGAAAACAGGAAAAGTATCCAGAAACTACCAGCAACACTCATTATAGCAATTTCTACGAGGTCAAAGCAAGTCCAACAATTCCTGAAAAAAGCCTGTGACCAAACTCTTATCTCAGCGTTACACTTAGTTCGAGACACATATGCCAAAGACTTTGACTGCGATGCAGCTTTTATCTGGTCGTTTTTATCTGGCTTTTATCTGGTCGCTTCTGTTAAAGAAACACTTATCAGAAACACCACATACACTTCATACACAGTGAATGGAGTGTCTCTCTGTGTACAAATCAGATGCATTATAGTTAACAATTAAAGATCAAACTTTCTCGTGTTTCATTCTGTTGGGAATCTATGCAGGATTTGTCCAACGTTTACGACTACGTGACATTCGATGGATTCAAAACGATTTTCAGAAGTCTTTGTGATTGTTATTTGTGCGTGATGTGTGTGTGTGTGGTGGTGTGGTGGTGGTGTGTGTGTGTGTGTGTGGGGTGTGTGTGTGTGTGTGTGTGTGTGTGTGTGTGTGTGTGGTGGTGTGTTTGTGTTTTGTGTGTTGTGTGTGTTTTGTGTGTTTTGTGTGGTGGGGTGTGTTGTGTGTGTTGTGTGTGTGGTGTGTGTGTTGTGTGTGTGTTTTGTGTGTGTGTGTGTGTTTATGCGTGTGTGTGCGGGTGTGTGTGTGGTGTGTGTGTGTGGGGGTGTGTGTGTGTGTGGTGTGTGTGTGTGTGTGTGGGTTCGTGTCGGTGTCGCGGCGGCGCGCGTGTGTGTGTTCGTGTTAGTGTGTGCTGAGTGTGTGTTTTGTTTTTGTGTGTGTGGGGTGTGTGTGTGTGTGTTGTGTTGCGTGCGTGGGTCGTGCTTGGTGTGTTGTTGGTGTTGTGTTGTGTGTTTTTTTGGGGGTTTTTGTTGTGTTGTGTTGTTGTTGTTTGGGTGCGTTGTCGGTGTGGGTGTGTGTCGTAAATTTTGATGGTGTGTGCATATATGTAACGGGGCGTGCATGCGGCATTATGAGTGTATGTGGTTTGGGGCGCGCGGGACTCTCTCTCTCTCCTCTCTCTCTCTCTCTCTCTCCTCTCTCTCTCTCTCTCTCTCTCTCTCTCCTCTCTCTCTCTCCTCTCTTTTTCTCTTCTCACACACACACACACACACACACACACACACACTCACACGCGCAATGACATTGAAGTTGTGTTTCAGCTTCATCTACAGTAACAGCGCCGATAAACTGTGTGACGTTTCCTTTTTACTTGGCTCTGTCAAGACGACGTGTTGGACAGATGAGACCATTCTTCCTGCTTTATCAGTGACACACATGAAGCCTAATTCTGACTCAGTGTGCCATCGAGGGCTATAGTCACTTTTTGCTGTAACATCGTGATGGAACTTAGGTCAAAGTTTGTGCATTCCTCTTCGGTAACCCTCTCAGTGCGAGTTGCACATCGTGATTTTAGTGACCAACTTTGTGATGTCTGTCCTTATTTGACTGTGGACATGTCGACCGAACATACTGAATACCGAAGTTCGGAAACAGTAGGCCTGTACTTGACTCTGATATGCTTCTTCTCAGTGTCAGTAGTTTGTTTTCGGTCTCAGATTTGCGGATTGTTTCTTTTGTTTCGCTAGGAATGACACATCAAAATACTGAAACTTTCTTTCACTCTTCCCGCTTTTTATGTATACATCTTTATTTGTGTTTTGTAAATATAATTAATTCTATTATGGAGGAGTGGCAATTCATGTTAAGAACAGTCTCATTTGTAAAGAGAGGCATGACTTGTCTATTCCCCAACTAGAAGCAGTCTGGATAGAGAGGAAGATTGGCAAGACAAGTTGCTAATAGGATCCTTTTACAGACCTCCAATCTCAAAATCTGACTATTGGGACTTAGTAGACCAGTCTATAAAAAACGTGTCCAGCTTTCCACATAAATTCATAGTGCTCGGGGATTTCAACACAAACTTTTTAAGTAACCCGTCTCCTCAGCTCCTAGATGTTATCAACTTCAATAACCCACAGCAAGTAGTAACTCATCCCACACGCATTACAGAAACGTCGGCCACGTTGAGAGATCTTGTACTCACCTCTTGTACCGACATAATTAGTCATGTTGACGTTCTTCCACCAATCTGTAGTGACCATTCAGCGCTGTACATAAAATTAATTCATAAAATAAAACATAGCCCTTCATTCAAACGTACTATTTATGATTATGGAAAACTCCCCTTCTTTCTAACGAGCTCTCTAATGTTAAGTGGATGGACATTGTATCTCTACATAGTATAAAGAGGCTGCACAACTCTTTTTTTGACACTTTACACAATACGGCAAAAAAATGTATGCCTGTAAAAACAATTAGTGTTCGGCAGTGCGACAAACCAGGGAATAACTGAAGAAATTAAACAAATAAAAAACAAAAATAAGCTCCAAAAAAAAAGCTAAAATATTTAATACCGACCAGTCGTGGAAAAGCTTTACACAAATTAGGAAGGGCCTAACCTACCCATAAGGAAAAGGAAATTAGATTATTTACAAGATTTAAACATTCGTGCGTCTTCCAGCGTGACATTCGGTACCAAAAACTGGTGGAAACTAGTGAAGTCTTTCATGAGCAACAAGGGATCTGATCCAGACGTAATACCACCATTGGGAAAAAGATGGAGTTACTTATTATACCAACAAAGAGAAGGCGACTATACTTAACCAATTCTTCATCAACCAATCAACTATTGAAGCCCGATGATGTTCCAGATGTACCAGAATTATTAACGAGTATAAATCAAATAAATTTGAGGAAGAAGAAGTAAAAAATACTCTTACAAAATTAAGCACAGCAAAGGTGACAGGTCCTGATCAAATACATAATAAAATTTTAAAAAAAATTTGCGCTGGAATCATATCTGAACCATTAACTTTTCTCTTCAATCGATCACTTAATGAAGGAATTTTTCCCACAGTCTGGAAAACAGCAACGTTACACCAATTCAAAAAAAAGGTAACAAAGAACAGGTACTAACTACCGTCCTATATTTTTGCTAAGTTGCGTAGGAAAAACTCTAGAACAATGTGTTCATCGCCATGTGTCTAATTACTTAAACGCAAACCAAATAATAACACCGTCACAATCAGGATTCACTGCAAAAGATTCAACCGTGTACCAGTTACAAAGTATATACGATGACTTTTGTAAGTCATTTGACATTGAAATAACTACTCAAGCAATTTTCTTTGACATATCCAAAGCGTTCGATAAAGTATGGCACAGTGGTTTACTACGGAAATTGCAAGCTGTTGGAATTAGAGGCACTTTACTTCATTGGTTCGAAAACTATTTGGCAAGAAACAGGCTGTGGTATTCCACGGTAGCAGATCTGATTATTAACTGAAACCTGCAGGTGTCCCACAGGGCTCACTCCTAGGACCTCTTCTTTTCCCTTATCTACAAAAATGACATTGTTGAAGACATTAAATCAGTTATTAAGCTTTTCGCAGATGCACTAGTATTATTTTTCTTAAAAATCCACAAAACCCGAGCTGAAATTCAAACCCTGATCTTGAAAAAAAATGAAATGGGCAAATAAATGGAAAATTGATTTTAAACCGAAAGGAAGACAGAACTGTGAACAAAACCAGGAAAAAAAAACCATAAATTTTAAACCCTTGAATTTTGGAAGGATATTTTAAAGCCCCACCCATAGCCTAAACTTTTTGGAATCATTTTTCAAAAAAACTGTAAAGGGGAGGGGCCCAATTAAAAGGGTTAATTGCAAAATGTAATGTAAATTCGCTTCCCTAAGTCTTTTAAATATCGTCTTAGCAGAAAAGCTCTTAAAACCATGCATAGGCCCTCTTATATTACCGGCGTCAGATTACGCCGACGTCTTTGGGATAATTTATTCAAAAATTAGCAAAGAACTGGGAAAATGTTCGATGCAATAAGAACCATTATAGGTGTTGTTCGCGGAACAAGTCACCAGAAAAATTTCACTGAATCAGGGTTTACGACTTTACGAGAAAGACGTTTTAGACACAAAATTATTATGTAACCCCAAGATTGTTCAAAAAATACCCCGACCTTTCTTGAAAGAACATTTACCCCCCCCTTGTTTCCTCAACTAATCCATACCATCGACGACGACCACTCCAACGACAGGTACCAAAAATAAGACTGAGACTTACAGGCAATCATTTTTCCCATCGACAATAACGTAAAAAATTTTACCCGAAAAAATACAGCGAACAAATCAATTGGGCAAATTTTTAAAACTTTCCCCTTTCCCGAAATTTAAAAATTTATCTTTCTTTTTCAGCGGGAGTCGAAAAAACCAGATAACACATTGCAAACCCGTCTTGGGAAAAAGCGACCTAAATTTCGACCTATTAAACGACACTTAACAACAAATAGCTCTTTGATTGTGGGAAAAAAAGAAACATTTTGAAAACTACATTCTACACTGCCCCCCTTTTGGGACACGTAGTCAAAACCCATTTCAGACTCCCCGCAAATTTGCCCAAAAATTACTCCCTCCTGCAAGGGGAAACCAAAATATCAAACTATATGAAATCATTAATATTTGAAGCTTCCAAGACTTCATTTCCCAGCCGGGCGTTTTGCCAAAGGAATGACAAAAAAATCAATTAAAAGTTACTGGCAGCGGGGAATAAGGGCCCAAACCTCCCCCCCTCCCCTCTCTCTCTCTCTCTCTCTCTCTCTTGATTTTTTTGTTTTTCATGTTGTTTAATATAAAAATACCCGTTGTTGCAAAATGAATTAATTAGTAAATTATGTTTAATGCTTATACAATGATTTTGATTGTCCATATTTTTATGAATGTAAATAAAAATTTGTTTTAAACCCCTTTAAATTTTCTAAAAAGGGGGTTTTTTCAAAGCAAACACTGACAAACACAAACGTGAAGGGAAAAAGATTCTCCCGCCCCGCTCCCTAATTTTGGACCCCTAACCCTTTCGGTTTAAAAAGGCTTTGGGGTTTTAAAGGTTAGGGAGGTGTACTTGGCACCCTTTAAAAATTCCTTGCGCAATGACTTAGACACTTGGCAGTAAAAGGGATATCGTGTTGTGCTGTTTTGTGGCGTCTTTACCACTTATGCCAAACCGGATCACAGCCCATCTCCCGCTTCCGACGAGACGTACCACTTGCAGGCCGATCTAAGCCTGTCTATATCTAGAAAGAAGCGAGCACTCACATTGACAGATAAACCACAGAATCGACCATCCGAAAAGGTCACCACTTCAACCTCTCTGCTTCGTCTCCGCCCATGTTATTTTTGTGTGAATTTGCGCGAAGAGTTGTTGCCCCTGGTTTCGGGATCCCCGCCACCTGAGGCGGAACGTCTGTGCCGTCTGTTTCTAGCACGTTGTAAAACTGATAAGAAACCCGGCTTTTGTCTCCAGCACGTTTGATTGTTAGCCCTCGACTGACTGACTTATTGTTTCTGGCGGCGACAAGACAAAAAGAAGATTTTGGGTTGGGGTTTTTGGAAATTTCAACGGGCCCCTTTTCCCCTACTTTAGGATGACGGGGAAAAAAAGAAGAAGGGGCCCTAGTTCAGGGGGCTGTGAGAGAGTCGAGGTGGCCGTCCTGGCCGTCCCGGGCCCAACGGCCTTCTGGCTTCCGTGGGGGCGGGAAAATTTTACTGAACCATGCTTTTGGCCCCATTTGGGCTCAGCTTGTCCCTAATTTTGTCAACCTACATTTTTTCCGGAAGGGTTTTAAAAAACCCCAGGGGCAAAAGAAGGCCCCAAGAAGAGGAGGGGGGAAAAAAAAGGGGGAGAGGGAAAAAAGAAGGGGGAAGGAAAAGCGGGGGGAAAAGGAAGAAAATGCTCCTTCCCTTTTCAAACCATCCGGGTTAGAACGTCTTTTGGGGGGGCCGGGGCTGGGGGTTTTTAGCAAAGGCCCGTAAAAATGGGGAAAAAAACCCGGCTTTTTGTCTCCAGCAAAGTTTGTTTTTTAGCCCTCGAAAATGACTGCTTTATTTTTTTTTTGGCGGGACAAGACCAAAAAAAAGAAGATTGGTTGGTTTTTGGAAATTTTTCAAACGGGCCCCTTTTCCCCTACCTTTTGGATGACAGGAAAAAAGGGAAAAAGCGAAGAAGAAAAAAGAAGGATTTAAAGGGG
>JABMCL010003151.1:0-10355 GCA_018857735.1 Alviniconcha marisindica
TTTGGAAAATGTTAGTTTCCCTTCCCCAAAAAAGCCCGGGGACAAAAAAACCGGGGAAAAAGGGACTGGTTTCCTTCCCCCCCCACCCCTTTGCAGAAAAACCTTTGTGGGAATGACTTAAGTTTCCCCCCACCAGCCCTGACAATACACCGGGGGGGAAATGACTAGTTTCCTCCCCACCAGCCCTGACAATACACCTGTGGGAATGACTAGTTTCTTCCCCACCAGCCCTGAAAATACACCTTTTGGGAATGACTAGTTTCCTCCCCACCAGCCCTGACAATACACCTTTTGGGAATGACTATTTTCCCTTCCCCACCAGCCCTGACAATACACCTTTTGGGAATGACTAGTTTCCCCCCCCACCAGCCCTGACAATACACCTTTTGGGAATGACTATTTTCCCTTCCCCACCAGCCCTGACAATACACCTGTGGGAATGACTAGTTTCCCCCCACCAGCCCTGACAATACACCTGTGGGAATGACTAGTTTCCCCCCACCAGCCCTGACAATACACCTGTGGGAATGACTAGTTTCCCCCCACCAGCCCTGACAATACACCTGTTGAAATGACTAGTTTCCTCCCCACCAGCCCTGACAACAGGTGCGTTAATTCACTGTCAAATACCTTTGCGGCCCGGCCCGGCTCTGCATCCTCCCAGGCTTTCTTCATGGCCCGAATCTCGTCCGCCCGCTCTGTGTCCTTCTTCACTTCAATCTCCTCCTGAAAAGAGAGCAGAGTAAATTCACGCCCACTCTCACCCTGACATTACTCCTCCCACGTTATTGTGGAAAAAAGAACGGGCAAGAGACACAAACCTTAACTTTGCCCAGCAATCAAAACTAGCAAAACGTTTTTTTCAACTGAACCACAATTTACAGGAAAAGGCAACAAAACAATACTTGGCAAAAAGAAGAAGAAGAAGAAAAGCAGCCATGAAACCAGTGACAGTGGAAAAGCTTCGCCCCTCTGCGTGTCTCTTCACTCTCTCCTATTCTGTTGTTTTGGTTTGAGTTTTATTTTAAATACATTTGAAACTTTCATGCATGGAAAAAAGCAACCTCCCCTCTGCCCATCATTTGTATTCCCTCCAAGTATAGTATACCCCAACACAAGCTTATAATACATTGCATAATAAAGACTACAGCTTCAAAATCAGACTCCTGCTTCTATACCAACACTGTTCTTATCCACATGCCCAACTATCATTACTTTATCAAGTGTTGGCGCTGGTGCAAAATGTTTGTCAATTTAACCTGCCTGGTCAACAATGTGCGTTACGCTATCACTGAATCACACGACAACCAAACCACTTACAGCAGCAAGTTTGTTCATGTGCAAGACGTCTGTCAAACCCTACCTCGTCAGCAACAAAGGAAAAAGAAAAAAAAAAAAAAAAAGCAACTTAAAGGTTTTCCCCCACAACAAAACAAAACAACCAAAAAACCACCCAAATACTCAATCACTTACAGCAGTAATTTTGTCCACTTGCAAAAACATTTGTCCAAACCCTACCATGTCAACAACATCCATCACACTAGCGCTGAGTAAGACAACAACAACCACAACGACCCACGCCGTGGCCCACTTACGGCGCTGGCAGCGTCGACGACGATGCGCAGGGTCCAGTTGGGTTTGGTGATGTCAAACTGCTGGGAGGGAGGCCGGGAGCCCTTGTTGTCCTGCTTCTCCTTGCCCCCCTTCTCCACCTTGCCCTTCGGCTTCCCCTTCTGACCCGCCTGCGGCAACTTCTCGTTCTTCGTTGGCGATGGCGGCCTCTCCTTGTAGGCCACTGGGCAAAAGACACATGTTTGTGCGCTGACTGTGGCCATCTTAACAAGATCACCCTGCATCACCACATTCCCCCTCGATCTAACCCTCATGGTTGACCGGGTGTTAAAACTCAATTATCTATCTGTCTACCATGCTCTTGTTCATTGCACTTGACCGGGTGTTAAAACTCAATTATCTATCTGTCTACCATGCTCTTGTTCATTGCACTATCTGCCCTGGTCACCATGCACTTGTTCATTGCACTATCTACCCTGGTCACCATGCACTTGTTCATTGCACTATCTACCCTGGTCACCATGCACTTGTTCATTGCACCATGCACTTGTTCATTGCACTATCTACCCTGGTCACCATGCACTTGTTCATTGCACCATGCACTTGTTCATTGCACCATCTACCCTGGTCACCATGCACTTGTTCACTGCACCATCTACCCTGGTCACCATGCACTTGTTCATTGTACCATGCACTTGTTCATTGCACCATCTACCCTGGTCACCATGCGCTTGTTCACTGCACCATCTACCCTGGTCACCATGCACTTGTTCATTGCACTATCTACCCTGATCACCATGCGCTTGTTCATTGCACTATCTACCCTGGTCTCCATGCACTTGTTCACTGCACTATCTACCCTGGTCACCATGCACTTGTTCATTGCACCATGCACTTGTTCATTGCACCATCTACCCCGGTCACCATGCACTTGTTCATTGCACCATCTACCCTGGTCACCATGCACTTGTTCATTGCACTATCTACCCTGATCACCATGCGCTTGTTCATTGCACTATCTACCCTGGTCTCCATGCACTTGTTCATTGCACTATCTACCCTGGTCTCCATGCAATTGTTCACTGCACCATCTACCCTGGTCACCATGCGCTTGTTCATTGCACCATCTACCCTCATTCATTGCACCACCTACCTGGTGCCCATGCACTTGTTCACTGCAGGAGTCTATCCTGTTCACCATGCACTTGTTTGTTGCACAATCTACCCTAGTCACCATTTCACCACAACTGCTACCATCGCAACATGAGAATAGTGATGGTTATACTTGTGCTTATTGTATATTGTGATATGTGTGATACTACGTGTTGTTGTGTACTTTTTAAGTGTTAATCTTTTACATATGTACACTGTCTTTGTTCTTTATGTGTGGCACCCACATTTTCCTTTGAAGGAGTAAAGAATTTCTTGACTATTACGTATTATCATTATTACAAATATTATGTCACACAATATTTTGAAAACCTGTCTCTTGCAGGAATCTGGGGTTGCTTTCCCTGTAGACAAATTAGGCAGTCCCAAAGCAGCGCCACCTAATCCCGACTATATCAACTGCCACGATAATGAAAGTCATTACACAATAATCAGTATATCCATGTGCACTTTTAACTAAAAGCATGACAGCGGTATGCAATGCAGGCACATGGACATGTGAACATCCTCTCGTACAACTGTAAACATACACAAATGTTAAAGGAGAAATTTTGAAACAAACAATTATAATGTTCAACCAAACACAGTAAAAGCAGCCCTTGAAATGAATAAGTAGAAAGCAACCAAAACTGATTGCAGTAACAGCCCTGCCACACACTTAACAAGGGCTACAATGACAATACCTATTGCCCAGATAGCATGCAATACAAACCAGATAAAAATCTTCTACAGTCCCCTCATCAAAATGGATGCTCCCATCTGTAGGCACATTTAACTGTATTTCTTGATAGAATACAAGGTCTTGCACATCACTTACCTCCATTAGCACAGAGTGCTGAACTGAACAATACAAACAGATGGAATACATGCATCTCAAAACTGACATTGTCATTTATTAAGAAACCGGTTCAAGAGATAAAGGGACATACATGCATTTATATATGCCTCAGAATGAATTTTTGTAACCTGAGAACAATATTATACTTTGTTATGTCCTTGTTATATGTGTGACATCAACCGAGCTTTATTCTTCTTCTTTTTTATTTTTTAACACAAATATTAAAATTTCAACTCATCTCATGCACTGTAGGCCTCATAATGTTTCAAACTGTACACAAAAACAAAACACAAAGGGCAAAAATGCTCAGCAAGCTTACAACAAATACCAAACAAACGCTCTGTCCAGTGACCTTCAAGTCAGGCCAAGTCTGAACATGATGCAAGACGTAACTGACATGGAAGCAGTGACAGCCTCATCCACAGTTCATACAAAAACTGCCCAACACAGGTAACAATCAGGACTCTGCCCGCAATCAAGCATGCGTCAAAGGACAATCCATCCCAGCATGCCTGCACATCTGCGCACAACTCTGGTCTCACACAATGGTCTATTTTCCAGCACATAAAGAGCCAGTTTTCTGCTGGCATTAAGCTTCCCCCCAGTTGTCTCAACATTGATCAGAAAAAGGGAATGACAGCAGTTGTTGTTTTTTGTTGTTTTTTGTGTGTGCATGGGGCAGAATCTAGAAGGCTGGAAAACAGCTAACGTTGTGAGTGACTACAATTCTCTCCTACCACTTGAACTTTTAACAGGATCTGTGTGACGGGTTTGGGGATGGTGGAGAGCTGAGACGTTCTGACCCTCTTCACCCGTGCCTGTTGGATTTCCAGCCAAGCCTGTTGGATTTCCAGCCAAGCCTGTTGGATTTCCAGCCAAGCCTGTTGGATTTCATACGCCACAGTAAGAAACTGCCTTCATTCTTTGCAAGTGACCACTACGAAAGCCTGGCTATGCCATGGTCACAAGGGTCAGAAGGGTCTTGCTTGTTTAGTCCCACACAAACCCCCACTTAGCTGGTCAATTTTACTGCCGCTATCACAGTAAAACCAGTCACTTGGCTTCTGTTCAAACTATGCACTTGCTTTCCAGGAGCTCAGTAGGCAAGTTCCAAGTGACTGGTTTTACTGTGATAGCGGCAGTAAAATTGACCAGCTAAGTGGGGGTTTGTGTGGGACTAAACAAGCAAGACCCTTCTGACCCTTGTGACCATGGCATAGCCAGGCTTTCGTAGTGGTCACTTGCAAAGAATGAAGGCAGTTTCTTACTGTGGCGTATGAAATCCAACAGGCTTGGCTGGAAATCCAACAGGCTTGGCTGGAAATCCAACAGGCTTGGCTGGAAATCCAACAGGCACGGGTGAAGAGGGTCAGAACGTCTCAGCTCTCCACCATCCCCAAACCCGTCACACAGATCCTGTTAAAAGTTCAAGTGGTAGGAGAGAATTGTAGTCACTCACAACGTTAGCTGTTTTCCAGCCTTCTAGATTCTGCCCCATGCACACACAAAAAACAACAAAAAACAACAACTGCTGTCATTCCCTTTTTCTGATCAATGTTGAGACAACTGGGGGGAAGCTTAATGCCAGCAGAAAACTGGCTCTTTATGTGCTGGAAAATAGACCATTGTGTGAGACCAGAGTTGTGCGCAGATGTGCAGGCATGCTGGGATGGATTGTCCTTTGACGCATGCTTGATTGCGGGCAGAGTCCTGATTGTTACCTGTGTTGGGCAGTTTTTGTATGAACTGTGGATGAGGCTGTCACTGCTTCCATGTCAGTTACGTCTTGCATCATGTTCAGACTTGGCCTGACTTGAAGGTCACTGGACAGAGCGTTTGTTTGGTATTTGTTGTAAGCTTGCTGAGCATTTTTGCCCTTTGTGTTTTGTTTTTGTGTACAGTTTGAAACATTATGAGGCCTACAGTGTTTAGAAGTTTGAATTATAAATCAAGGGAGTATTGTTAAAGAAGAAGAATAAAGCCGTGATTATTTTGATATATTTTAGCTCTTGGACAATGCTTGCTTTGTAGAAGTTTACAAAAATTCATTCTGAGGCATATATAAATGCATGTATGTCCCTTTATCTCTTGAACCGGTTTCTTGATAAATGACAATGTCCAGTTTTCAGTAGAAAGTAATTCTGCTGTATGACACAGCTGTGCATAAAATGGAGAGTGCCATGCACGTCTATCAAGTATCATGCATGTGTGTGCAAGACCTTGTATTCTATCAAGAAATACAGTTAAATGTGCCTACAGATGGGAGCATCCATTTTGATGAGGGGACTGTAGAAGATTTTTATCTGGTTTGTATTGCATGCTATCTGGGCAATAGGTATTGTCATTGTAGCCCTTGTTAAGTGTGTGGCAGGGCTGTTACTGCAATCAGTTTTGGTTGCTTTCTACTTATTCATTTCAAGGGCTGCTTTTACTGTGTTTGGTTGAACATTATAATTGTTTGTTTCAAAATTTCTCCTTTAACATTTGTGTATGTTTACAGTTGTACGAGAGGATGTTCACATGTCCATGTGCCTGCATTGCATACCGCTGTCATGCTTTTAGTTAAAAGTGCACATGGATATACTGATTATTGTGTAATGACTTTCATTATCGTGGCAGTTGATATAGTCGGGATTAGGTGGCGCTGCTTTGGGACTGCCTAATTTGTCTACAGGGAAAGCAACCCCAGATTCCTGCAAGAGACAGGTTTTCAAAATATTGTGTGACATAATATTTGTAATAATGATAATACGTAATAGTCAAGAAATTCTTTACTCCTTCAAAGGAAAATGTGGGTGCCACACATAAAGACAAAGACAGTGTACATATGTAAAAGATTAACACTTAAAAAGTACACAACAACACGTAGTATCACACATATCACAATATACAATAAGCACAAGTATAACCATCACTATTCTCATGTTGCGATGGTAGCAGTTGTGGTGAAATGGTGACTAGGGTAGATTGTGCAACAAACAAGTGCATGGTGAACAGGATAGACTCCTGCAGTGAACAAGTGCATGGGCACCAGGTAGGTGGTGCAATGAATGAGGGTAGATGGTGCAATGAACAAGCGCATGGTGACCAGGGTAGATGGTGCAGTGAACAATTGCATGGAGACCAGGGTAGATAGTGCAATGAACAAGTGCATGGTGACCAGGGTAGATAGTGCAATGAACAAGCGCATGGTGATCAGGGTAGATAGTGCAATGAACAAGTGCATGGTGACCAGGGTAGATGGTGCAATGAACAAGTGCATGGTGACCGGGGTAGATGGTGCAATGAACAAGTGCATGGTGCAATGAACAAGTGCATGGTGACCAGGGTAGATAGTGCAGTGAACAAGTGCATGGAGACCAGGGTAGATAGTGCAATGAACAAGCGCATGGTGATCAGGGTAGATAGTGCAATGAACAAGTGCATGGTGACCAGGGTAGATGGTGCAGTGAACAAGCGCATGGTGACCAGGGTAGATGGTGCAATGAACAAGTGCATGGTACAATGAACAAGTGCATGGTGACCAGGGTAGATGGTGCAGTGAACAAGTGCATGGTGACCAGGGTAGATGGTGCAATGAACAAGTGCATGGTGCAATGAACAAGTGCATGGTGACCAGGGTAGATAGTGCAATGAACAAGTGCATGGTGCAATGAACAAGTGCATGGTGACCAGGGTAGATAGTGCAATGAACAAGTGCATGGTGACCAGGGTAGATAGTGCAATGAACAAGTGCATGGTGCCCCAGGGCAGATAGTGCAATGAACAAGAGCATGGTAGACAGATAGATAATTGAGTTTTAACACCCGGTCAAGTGCAATGAACAAGAGCATGGTAGACAGATAGATAATTGAGTTTTAACACCCGGTCAACCATGAGGGTTAGATCGAGGGGGAATGTGGTGATGCAGTGTGATCTTGTTAAGATGGCCACAGTCAGCGCACAAACATGTGTCTTTTGCCCAGTGGCCTACAAGGAGAGGCCGCCATCGCCAACGAAGAACGAGAAGTTGCCGCAGGCGGGTCAGAAGGGGAAGCCGAAGGGCAAGGTGGAGAAGGGGGGCAAGGAGAAGCAGGACAACAAGGGCTCCCGGCCTCCCTCCCAGCAGTTTGACATCACCAAACCCAACTGGACCCTGCGCATCGTCGTCGACGCTGCCAGCGCCGTAAGTGGGCCACGGCGTGGGTCGTTGTGGTTGTTGTTGTCTTACTCAGCGCTAGTGTGATGGATGTTGTTGACATGGTAGGGTTTGGACAAATGTTTTTGCAAGTGGACAAAATTACTGCTGTAAGTGATTGAGTATTTGGGTGTTTGTGGTTGTTGTTGTTGTCGTACTTAGTGCTATCATCCATGTTGCTGACGAGGTAGGGTTTGACAGACGTCTTGCACATGAACAAACTTGCTGCTGTAAGTGATTGAGTATTTGGGTGGTTGTGGTTGTTGTTGTTGTTGTTGTCGTACTTAGTGCTATCATCCATGTTGCTGACGAGGTAGGGTTTGACAGACGTCTTGCACATGAACAAACTTGCTGCTGTAAGTGGTTTGGTTGTCGTGTGATTCAGTGATAGCGTAACGCACATTGTTGACAAGGCAGGTTAAATTGACAAACATTTTGCACCAGCGCCAACACTTGATAAAGTAATGATAGTTGGGCATGTGGATAAGAACAGTGTTGGTATAGAAGCAGGAGTCTGATTTTGAAGCTGTAGTCTTTATTATGCAATGTATTATAAGCTTGTGTTGGGGTATACTATACTTGGAGGGAATACAAATGATGGGCAGAGGGGAGGTTGCATTTCACATGCATGAAAGTTTCAAATGTATTTAAAATAAAACTCAAACCAAAACAACAGAATAGGAGAGAGTGAAGAGACACGCAGAGAGGCGAAGCTTTTCCACTGTCACTGGTTTCATGGCTGCTTTTCTTCTTCTTCTTCTTTTTGCCAAGTATTGTTTTGTTGCCTTTTCCTGTAAATTGTGGTTCAGTTGAAAAAAACGTTTTGCTAGTTTTGATTGACTGGGCAAAGTTAAGGTTTGTGTCTCTTGCCCGTTCTTTTTTCCACAATAACGTGGGGGAGGAGTAATGTCAGGGTGAGAGTGGGCGTGAATTTACTCTGCTCTCTTTTCAGGAGGAGATTGAAGTGAAGAAGGACACAGAGCGGGCGGACGAGATTCGGGCCATGAAGAAAGCCTGGGAGGATGCAGAGCCGGGCCGGGCCGCAAAGGTATTTGACAGTGAATTAACGCACCTGTTGTCAGGGCTGGTGGGGAGGAAACTAGTCATTTCAACAGGTGTATTGTCAGGGCTGGTGGGGAGGAAACTAGTCATTCCCCAACAGGTGTATTGTCAGGGCTGGTGGGGAGGAAACTAGTCATTCCCACAGGTGTATTGTCAGGGCTGGTGGGGAAGAAACTAGTCATTCCCACAGGTGTATTGTCAGGGCTGGTGGGGAAGAAACTAGTCATTCCCACAGGTGTATTGTCAGGGCTGGTGGGGAGGAAACTAGTCTTTTCCAACAGGTGTATTGTCAGGGCTGGTGGGGAAGAAACTAGTCATTCCCACAGGTGTATTGTCAGGGCTGGGGGGGAAAGGAAACTAGTCATTCCCACAGGTGTACTGTCAGGGCTGGTGGGGAGGAAACTAGTCATTTCAACAGGTGTATTGTCAGGGCTGGTGGGGAGGAAACTAGTCATTCCCACAGGTGTATTGTCAGGGCTGGTGGGGAAGAAACTAGTCACACTGACACTGCATTCCCACAAGTGTATTTATACTCCCCCCCACCACCCCCGACAAAGCTAGGGTGGTATATTGGAATCACCATGTCCATCTGTCTGTTTGTCTGTCCTTCTGTCCACGTGTTCAGCTTTGTTCAGAGGATATCTTCTGAACCACTGAACATTTTGTAACCAAACTGGGTATGATGAAGCATCATTGTCAGCCATAATGTCAAGTGAAAAAGGTGAACTGCGGTCTTCAAGGTAGGGTCTCATTGAGGGCTTATGACTGTTTCTGCTGTATCTTCTGAATTATCATTCTTTTGGTACCAAATATAGTGTGATGGTAGAGCATCATAAGCCAGTGTCAAGTGAAAATACTGGATTGCCGTGTTCAAGGTCAAGTTCACAGTGACTGTTCAAAATTTCAATAGTTTGTCTGGACAATATCTTCTGAACTGCACAGCCTGTTGTATCACGAAACTTGGATGGTGGTGCCTGTTGTGGGGGGTAGTGTCATAAATAATTTAAAAAATGTACATTTATCATGCGCTCATCAACGCCCTGATCGCTCACATGTTTTCTTATTAAAATATGATTTTCTATACACAGGGAGAGCATAGTCCTACCAAAAAAAAATTTACATTTAATTTAAACCCTACAAACACCCCAACCACACACCACACACAAACACACAACCACACACACACAAACAAAACCCCCCCCCCAAAAAACACACACAAAACACACACACACATTGATGTAAAAAATTTTGGGGGGCTGAATTAGTTAGGATGGGAAAAACTGTGAGAAAGAAAGTTTTCAGTTTGGCTTTAAAAAAATGACAGGGTTTTAGCAGTGTCTAAGGGCTTTTGGGTGAATTTAAAAGTTTGGGGGCCAAAAAAGAGAAAGTGCGAAAACCTGGGGTCTTGCGTTTGTATTGTTGGGTTTTTTAGCATGTGGGTGTCCGAAAAAGAGCGTAGTGTACGAATGGAGTGTAAAACATGCAGAGTTCAAAAAGGGGAAGCAGGACCAGAACCATTTTTAGCACTGAACCCCA
>JABMCL010003174.1:2500-20000 GCA_018857735.1 Alviniconcha marisindica
ACGTGAGCCGGTTTGGCCTAGCGGTAAGGCGTTAGGCTGGTAAGCAGAAGGACCTTGGTTGGATACCGCTTCGGCTCTCCTTTCTCTTCAAAAAGGTTGTAGTTCGTGGACACTGTCCTGTGACTTTGTCCGTCACTTCCTACTGAAACATTAAAATGGCTCTCATCGCTGCTCATGTTAACGCAGAAGTCATTCTGGTGGTGACAGTGTAGCGATAGGTATATAATCCCCCCCCCCCTCCTCGTCCCTAGTAAGCCTCGTGGTTTCTGTGGACGTTAAGCACCATGTTTACTTTACTTACTTACTTGATCGTGGACGTGAACTCACCGTCTCGAACCAATCCAGACTTCCGGATCACACCACCACCACCACCACCACCACCACCACCACCGCCACCACCAACACAGCCCGCACCGCCAGGCTAAAACCATGCAACGACTGACTGAAGCCGGGCTGCTGGCATTTTAATCTGACTCGTGACTTGATTCTAGCTGCTCTCTTCACCTAGTAAGTAAGTAAGTCAGTAAACATTTTGCTTTACGTCCACAGAGATGAGGTGGCCTATTAGTGACGGGGACAGGGTAGGATGGGAAGGTTGGGGGGGGCAAAATAGTGAAGGCTCGACCGCGTGCACCGACCCGGAACTCAGACCGAGGAGGCCGTGGACCGCCGCCAGAACAATGGAAGTGTTAAGGCGGTGTCCCCTCGCCATTGCGTAGCAACTAGTGTACCACGCAGTTGCTGTCTCAACTGCTGTGCTCAGCAGAGTCACAAAGACAATGTCCGCCGAAGCAAAAGAAGTCAAACTTTGAGAGCCCAGCTCCACCTCCCTGCTCTTGAGCTCTTCTGGGCTAACTTGAGGGTCCAGCACCACCTCCCTCCTCTTGATCTCGTCTGGACCCGCAAAGGCGTCTACTGAACTTCTTCGTGAGATTCCAGCTCACCTCCCTCCTCTCGATCTCGCTTGGACCCGCAAAAGTGTCTAACTTCTTCGTGAGAGTCCGGCTCACCTCCCTCCTCTTGATTCCTTTCACCTGATGATGTACATGCAGCTTCATGTCCTCGGATGTCGGGTTGACATATTAGGGACAAACTGTGACCAAATACGGTTCAATGTTGCTTTATGTCCCCAGAAACCGTAAGGCTCATTAGGACGGAAAGCCCAGGACGGCCACCTCGACTTTCACACAGCTCCTGAACTCTGACAAAACACCATGGACCTATATATATATATATATATGCAGTCCATGCCTGACAACGTGCGGCATGCCTCAGTCTGTAGTTACACAGTACTTCCGCCGGAGTGCAAGTGCCGCTGGCCCTCCACCACGGCTATTTTCCCCGTGCAATACAACACTTACTGTCCACTTTGACACACAGTATGTCCACTTACTGGCACACAGTACTTACCACACACACACACTACAATACGCAACACACACACACACACGCGCGCGCGCGCACGCACGCACGCACGCACACTATACTAAATACATCTCACACACACACACACACACACACACACACACACACACACACACACACACGCATATACACACACATGTAATTATTATGATGATGACAGAAAGAGTGCTTAAAACAATAGAAACTAATCTCTCAGTATCAGATGCCGGTGGTTACAAGTTCACTATGTGACCATGACCCACTACCGTAGTATGTGTAAGCCTATGCACTACGTTCGTGCCTCCAAGGTGCCTGTGTAATATTGCACCATCGCCTCCTACGTTCTATTGGCATGTTTTCCCCATCTGCAAGTTTTGGGTGAGGCCAAAAAAATGGAATTTGCATTGCGCTTCCAGTTTCAGCATTTCTCTTACAGTAGTCTCTCTCAGGCTGTGTTTCTCTGTCTCTCTTGGTCTGTGTCTGTCTACTTCTCCGTCTGTCTGCCTCTGTCCCCCTGTGTGTGTGTGTGTGTGTGTGTGTGTGTGTGTGTGTGTGTGTGTGTGTTGTGTGTGTGTGTGTGTGTGTGTGTGTGTGTGTGTGTGTGCTCTCTCTCTCTCTCTCTCTCTCTCTCTCTCTCTCTCTCCTCTCCCCATCCCTCTCCCTCCCTCTCTCCCTCCCTCCCTCTCTCTTTGTGGTATTGTCGTGTTTATTTGTGTTTGTAGCACAGCAAGGACTGGCTGTTAGATAGGTCCAAATGGACCTAACGCTACTATCCTTGAGTATTAAAATTTTCGAGCTCGAGTTCTCTCTCTCTCTCTCTCTGTCTCTGAGTCTCTCTCTCTCTCTTGCTTTCATACATTTTCGTTCTTTTTATTAGTTTTTGTGACTTCTTTAGTTTTTTCCTCTTCTTTCTATTTCTTCTCTGGTATATTATTTTCATCAATCATTGATGACTTTTTAAAAATCCAAACAATGCATCCTAATGTCCATTCCAATAATAGTACTACCACAGCTATAAAAACAAAACAACTTAATCCAGGGAAAAGAATTCTTTGACAGTATTCAGTCTTTGATAATACTAGACTGCTAAAATGAATATATATATAAACATCTCATGAATTTTTCACTGTGTAAAAAAGAACGAAAAAAAAAGAAAGAAAAAAAGGGTGTGTGTGTGGGGGGGAATCAAATGTTGAGGGGAAATCGAAACGGTTGATCGGAAGTTTCATTACTGCAGTATGTAGCTATAAATGTATGGTGGAGGTAGAGTTTATGTACCTTGTAGTTACACGCATGCCAGGTGAGAGTTACCGTAGGCGACTCAGGTCTTTGTTGTTGTGCTTGTGTTACGTATTTCTAGCGCTAATTAACTTCCTTGTGTGTTGATGCTTTTTCTGAACATTTTGCTAAATCCCACTGAAAACAACCACAACAACAAAACAAAAAACATTTTAGTAAGTAAACATGGTGCTTAACGTCCACAGAAACCACAAGGTTTATTAGGGACGGGGAGAACGGGGGAAAGGGGATATGGAGGTGGGGGAAGAGGTTAGATTATATACCTATCGTTACACCGTCACCACCAGAATGACTTCAGCATTAAGATGGGCAGCGAAGAGAGCCATTTTAATGTTTCAGTAGGAGGGGAGGGGAAGGGGGGAGAGTGATGGACAAATTCACAAGACAGTGTCCACAAACCACAACCTTTTTGAAGAGAAAGGAGAGCCGAAGCGGTATCGAACCGAGGTCCTTCCGCTTACCAGCCTAACGCCTTACCGCTAGGCCAAACCGGCCCACACAAAAAACATTTTACTAGAATATAATTTATACTTCCCCGTCCCTAATAAGCCTTGCGGTTTCTGTGGACGTTAAGCACAATGTTTACCTTATATAATTTATAGGCACGGCGATTACTCGTATCCCAGCGGGACACAAAACTAACTGAACGCCGACAAACCCGCTTGGCGACGTCACGGCAGCGCCGCCGAGGGGGAGGGGCCTGGGTCACGTGACCCTCACGCACTGGTACACCGTCCACACCGCGCCACAATCACTCCCCTCTCCGCTGTCTCCGCTACCCCCTGCCTAGCGCGGCGAGAGAGTATGAAAAAGAGCACGACACGCCTGCATTGAGCAGGAAGTTACATTCTATCGTTTTGCTTAATGTCCCCAGATGGAGGAAGTTACACGGTTAATCATATAATTATATAGTCACTGAAAGGACGGCCCAAGAACCGATCGATGTTGTGGAATGTGTCACCGGGACGGAGTCTCCCTGTCTCTCTCTGTGTCTCTGTCTCTCCTTCTGAATGCTTGTGAGAGTGCCCCCCCCTTTTTTTTTCCTCTTCTTCTCCCTCTCCCTTACTGTTGTTTATATGATAAGCATTGACTGCTTCTGTTTTCTCTTCCGATACTAGTCATATGACCTGATCAGATGTTCTGCTGCTTTCTTTGCTGGTTGTATGCTCATAATATGTAACTGAATTATGTATGGCATGTGTTCATCAACGATGTAAAACGTTTCACTCACTCATTCATGCCTATATGTAAATAAATAATGCCTGTAATTTGATAGCTACTCATCAGTAGCTTAGCAAGGACTAGTTGTTAGACAGGTTTTGACTGAACCTAAACTACAATCCTTGTAAAATAAAGTTTTCGAGTTCGATCTCTCTCTCTCTCTCTCTCTCTCTCTCTCTCTCTCTCTCTCTCTCTCTCTCTCTCTCTCTCATTTTCATTCATGTTTCATATAATGTGTATGAATTATGCCTTATGGTTGTAGTTTTTACTCATCAGTAGCTTAGCAAGGACTAGTTGTTAGACAGGTTTGACTGAGCTTGACCTTAAACTACAGTCTTTGTAAAATAAAGTTTTCGAGTTCTCTCTCCCTCTCTCTCTCTCTCTCTCTCTCAGTGTCCGTTTGTCTGTCTATCTGTCTGTCTCGCTGTGGCAGCCTCTCCGAGTGTCAGTCTTTGTCTCTGTCTGACCGCCCCCCCCCCCTCCAACCCTCCACTCGATATCAATTTGATGAATTTTGTTTTGCTCTGGTATATGACATTCACAGCTGTGTTAAGTAATTATCAAGTTCCATTCTTTCTTTCTTCCTTTCTAGACTTTACTTCTTCTCTTCATCTTCCTCCTCCGCTTGGGCTTATTCCTCCGTCTCTTCTTTCTCTTGCCTTTCATCCTCCTCCTCTTCGTCTTATTCCTCACTGTCTTCCTCTTGTCCTTCCTCCTCCTCCTCCTCTTATTCCTCCTTGTCTTCCTCTTGTCCTTCCTCTTCCTCTTGTTCTACCTCTTCCTCTTGTCCTTCCTCTTCCTCCTCCTCTTCGTCTTATTCCTCCTCTTCCTCTTGTCCTTCCTCTTCGTCTTATTCCTCCTCTTCCTCTTGTCCTTCCTCTTCCTCCTCCTCTTTGTCTTATCCCTCCTCCTCCTCTTGCCTTCTATCTTCCTCCTCCTATATCCTCCTCCTGTACGCCTTATTCCTCCTTGTCTTGTTCCTGCCCTTCAATTTCTCCTCTTCGTCTTATTCCTCCGTCTCCTCTTCCCTCTGTCCTTCATTTTCCTCCTTTTCGTCTTATTCCTCCTCCTCCTCTTACCCCCGCCCTTCATCTCTCCTTCTCCTCTTCACTTTCTTCCTCTTCTTCCCCTTTTTCTTCTTACTTATCGTCTCGTGGGTCCTTGCACTGAAACTTCTCCCAGATCAGTGTGTGTGTGTGTGTGTGTGTGTGTGTGTGTGTGTGTGTGTGTGTGTGTGTGTGTGGACAATGGTCACGACTGTGTCGAGCCCTGAACAAAGGGAATCAGCCTCCTTTACAATACAACTTTGTTGCCAAGTGTCAATACAATTGCACTAGTACTGCTTTGTGGTGCCAAGTACACTCATCACACATTCACACCAATCATAAAACACCGTTAAATTACAACACCGAAACAAACAAGTCCAGGTAAAAAAAATGGAGAAAAAAAAGAAAAAGAAAAAAAAGTCATTCATAATTAAACAAACAAATACATTCATTCCTCCCATTTATATAAATCCATTCACGATACCGGGGGGAGAACACAGGTAAGGGAAAAATGTGTTAGGCTGGTAAGCGGAAGGACATCGGTTCGATACCGCTTCGGCTCTACTTTCTCTTCAAATAGGTTGTGGTTTGTGGACACTGTCTTGTGACTTTGTCCGTCACTTCCTACCGAAACATTAAAATGGCTCTCATCACTGCCCATCTTAATGCAGAAGTCATTCTGGTGGTGACGGTGTAGCGATAGGTATATAACCTCCCTCCCTCTCCCCCCACCTCCTTAACCCCCCTCCCCCCTTCGTTATTCTGGTGGTGGCAGTGTAGCGATAGGTATATAAAATCTCCCTCCCTCTCCCCCCACCTCCCCCCCCCCTAGTAAGCCTTGTGGTTTCTGTGGACGTCAAGCGCCATGTTTACTGACTTACAGTCTCATCGAAAGTGTCGCACTCTTTCCCTCATCTCCTTTTCCCTCGTCACCTCCGCGGCTCTCCGCTCGGCACTTGTACGTAGCCTGCGGCTGGCCCCTCACACGTACCAAGGGACCGGCGGCGCCGACTGTTCAACTTTCGCTCTGTCCAACCGCCACCGCTCACAGAACACAGGACGACAGACGACGGGGCCCCCGACACCAGACACAACAGGGAATAATAGAATAATAGACTGAGGAACTGGTGGATATCAGGAAGGCAGGCAGGCAGAGGGACAGACCTGCGGAGACTGGCTAACCCGACGGCTGTCATTTCACTCACCGTTGTGGGGCTGCGACTGCTGCTGCTACTACTACTACTACTAAAAAAGGTATCAAACTTGGAATGACTGACGCTTGAAACTCCCGAGCTTCGTTTAACGCTGCAAAACTGCCTTGATTTGGAACTCTGTGTTTTTCGTTTTTTCTAAAAGCGGTGCAAACAGGGTGAAAAGAAGAGAGAGAGTGAAGAAAAAAGAGAAGATTTAAACAAAAAACAAAACAAAACAAAACAAAAAAGGAAAGAAAGAAAGAGACAAAAAAGAAAGAAGAAAAAAGAAAAAAGAAAAAAAGAAAAAGAAAAAGAAAAAGAAAAAACACCCGTGCACCTATGATTGTGTTGTTTGTGCCAAAGCTGCTGTAATATCAAAGACGGACGTGCAGTCGTGTTCATCGTCTTCTTCTTCTTCTTCGTCGTCGTCGTCGTCTACTTCGTCGTCTTCTTCTTCCGTGGACACTCATCATGCTGCCTGCTAAACGGACATCGCCCGGAGTTGTGTGTGGACTGTTTCTCGCCCTTCTCCTGTTGCTACACGGCGGGAACGCTGTAGGAGACAGAGCAGGAGAAGCAGGAGAAGGAGAAACAGGAGAAACCACAGGAGAAGAGAGGGAGGAGCAGGGCAGTCTAGGAGACCGCAGTGCCCAAATCATCAGGCAGCAAGATGCGGAGGAGGGTCGGGGGAACCGGGAGGATACGGCCTGGTCACCTAACACAGGTAAGGGGCGGTGTATAACAAGGAAGGGGGGGGGGCGGAGGATACGGCCTGGTCACATACACAGGTAGGGGACAGAGGGGGGGGGGGGGGCGGGAGGATACGGCCTGGTCACCAACACAGGTGGGGGGGGGGGGGGTATATAACAAGGAAGGGGGGGCCGGGAGGATACGGCCTGGTCACCTAACACAGGTAAGGGGGAAGAGGAGAACACAGGTAACGGTGAGGGGAGAAAAGGGGGGGGGGGGACTTACGGGTTGGCTGAAAAGAGCAGAAGCTAGATAATACTTATAGATACTTGGTGCGTGAGCGTACCAGTAGCGCCTTGTGCGAAGCGCGTATAGATAATTGGTGTGCGAAGTTATTAATAACGCCTTGTGAGGCGCGTATTATACAGATAATTTGTGTGTGAAGTTATTAATAACGCCTTGGGTGAAGCGCGTATTGTATATATATAGATAATTGGTGTAATGCCTTGTGTGAAGAGCGTATTATATAGATAATTGGTGTAACGGCTTGTGTGAAACGCCTATTATATAGAAAATTGGTGTAACGCCTTGTGTGAAACGCCTATCATATAGCTACTGGGTGTGTGAAACTATTAATAACGCCTTGTGTGAAGCGCGTATTTTATATTATTATAGATAATTGGTGTAACTATAATATTGGTGTAACGGCTTGTGTGAAGAGCGTATTATATAGATACTTGGTATGTGAAGCTATTAATAACGCCTGGTGTGAAGCGCGTATTGTACATTATTATAGATAATTGATGTAACGGCTTGTGTGAAGAGCGTATTATACAGATAATTGGTGTGTGAAGTTATTAATAACGCCTTGGGTGAAGCGCGTATTGTCTATATAGATAATTGGTGTAACGGCTTGTGTGAAGAGCGTATTATATAGATAATTGGTGTAACGCGTATTATATAGATAATCGGTGTGTGAAGTTATTAATAACGCCTTGTTATACAAACTGGTGTAACGCCCTGTGAGGTGCGTGCGTACGGGTCACATCCGAGTGCAAGTGTGTACTGATTGAGATACAGTTGATAAACTGCGCACCTGTGTTATATGAACACAGATACAGACACACACTCACTCTCTCTCTCTCTCTCTCACACACACACACACACACACACACACACACACACACACGCACGCACGCACGCACACACACACACTCACGGACACGCGCACGCACGCACGCACACGCACACAAGCGCACGCACGTACGCAAGCACGCACACACAGAGAATGATAAACGAGCACGCACGCATACACACACGTACACGTACGCAGAGTGAGAAAGACAGAGTGGCACGTACATCCTACACACACACACACACACACACACACACACACACACACACACACACACACACACACACACACGCACACGCATGCACGCAAGCGCGCGCACACACACACACACACGCCCAAGTTAGTTACTTAGTAACTGAATTTTAACGTCCTGTAAACGTCCTGTCAACCGGTACACACACACACACACACACACACACACACACACACACACACACACACACACACACACACACACACACACACACACACACATCGGGGCATGTTAGAAACAGTAAACCGGAAAATCGGATTAACTGAAGAAAGCTTACTACTTATACTGACAAACAGCTTCAAAACGCATCAGGGCATCACTTGTTTGTGTGTGTGTGGATGTGTGTGTGTGTGTGTGTGTGTGTGTGTGTGTGTGTGTGTGTGTGTGTGTGTGTGTGTGTGTGTGTGTGTGTGTGTGTGTGTGTGTGTGTGTGGAGAGGGGGGAGGGGGTGTGGGAGAGCCCGGGGCATGTTAGAAAGAGTAAACCGGAATATCGGATTAACTGAAGAAAGCTTACTACTACTGTGTGTCTGTGTGTCTATCTGTGTGTCTATCTGTGTGTCTGTCTGTGTGCCTGTGTGTCTGTCTGTGTGTCTATCTGTGTGTCTGTCTGTTTGTCTGGGAAGGGGGGAGGGGATTGGTGGATCCCAGGACTTGTTAGAAGCAGTAAACCGAAATATCGGATTAACTGAAGTAACTTACTACTTATGAAGAAAGCTTACTACTTATGAAGAGAGCTTACTACTTATACTGACAAACAGCTTCAAAACGCATCACCGCATCACTTTTGTGTGTGTGTGTGTGTGTGTGTGTGTGTGTGTGTGTGTGTGTGTGTGTGTGTGTGTGTGTGTGTGTGTGTGTGTGTGTGCGTGCGTGCGTCCGTGCGTGCGTGCGTGCGTGCGTGTGTGTAAAGAAGCAGTACTCATGCAGCTCTCACGGGAATCCAACTCTTAACGTATAACGTCTAGTCTGTAAACGTTATTCATCACACAATCAGTCAGAAAATAGCCATGCAGTGTTATTGCTGAGTCCTGGGATCGTACAGCAGGCTTTGCCACATGTTTATAGTGTGCGCAACGTTGCTATGTGGTGTTGTGCGCAACGTTGCTATGCAGTGTTGTGTGTAACGTTGCTGTCTAGTGTTGTGCACAACTTTGCTGTTTAGTGTTACTTGGTTGTTAAATGTTGTATGTGTAGCCTCGCTGTTTAGTGTTGTGCGTAACTTTGCTGTTTAGTGTTTTGCGTAACTTTGCTGTGTAGTGTTGTGCGTAACTTTGCTGTTTAGTGTTTTGCGTAACTTTGCTGTGTAGTGTTGTGTGTAACTTTGCTGTGTAGTGTTGTGCGTAACTTTTCTGTGTAGTGTTGTGCGTAACTTTGCTGTGTAGTTTTGTGCGTAACTTTGCTGCGTAGTGTTGTGCGTAACTTTGCTTTGTAGTGTTGTGCGTAACTTTGCTGTGTAGTGTTTTCCGTAACTTTTGTGGTGTAGTGTTGTGCGTAACTTTGCTGTGTAGTGTTGTGTGTAACTTTGCTGTGTAGTGTTGTGTGTAACTTTGCTGTGTAGTGTTTTCCGTAACTTTTGCGGTGTAGTGTTGTGCGTAACTTTGCTGTGTAGTGTTGTGTGTAACTTTGCCGTGTAGCGTTGTGCGCAACTTTGCTGTGTAGTGTTGGGGTTTGGTAACTTTGCTGTGTAGTGTTGTGCGTAACTTTGCTGTGTAGTGTTTTCCGTAACTTTTGCGGTGTAATGTTGTGCGTAACTTTGCTGTGTAGTGTTGTGTGTAACTTTGCTGTGTAGTGTTGTGTGTAACTTTGCCGTGTAGCGTTGTGCGCAACTTTGCTGTGTAGTGTTGCGTGTGACTTTGCTGTGTAGCGTTGTGCATAACTTAGCTGTGTAGTGTTGTGCGTAATTTTGCTGTGTAGTGTTATGGGTAACTTTGCTGTTTAGTTGTGTGCACAATATTGCTGTTTAGTGTTACCTGGTTGTGTAGTGCTGTGTGTAACTTTGCCGTTTAGCGTTGTGCGTAATTATGCTGTCTAGTGTTGTGCGTGACTTTGCTGTTTAGTGTTGTGCGTAATTTTGTTATTTAGTGTTGCGTATGTAACTTTGCTGATTAGTTTTGTGCGTAATTTTTCTGCTTATAGTGTTGTGTTTAACTTAATTTTGCTTGCTTAATTTGCTGCTTATAGTGTTGTTCGTAATTTCGGCATCCTGTTTTTTATACTTGTTACGAACTCTTTGGTGGATGAATGAATTAACGCACTGTATGCGGGATAGATGGAGGGAATGGTGAATTGACTGACTGATTCATTGATTGATTTAGTCATTCATCCATCCATTCTTTCACTCAATGTTTACACTGCTGTAAATTACTTCTTCTTTTTTCTTCTTTTTCTTTTGGGGGGTGGGGTGGTGGTGGTGGTGGTGGGGGGGGGGGGGGGGGGGGGGGGCTTGCTGACTGACTGATTGACTGACTTATTGATTGATTGAGTGATTGAGTGATCATTCCGCATGGTGTACTATTCGTATACATTATTCAATCTTTGAAAAATCTACAAACATGGGAGGAAACTACTTATAGTGCTGGAAAGATATGACACGAACACAACAACACAAAGGCCTGTGTCGTCTACGGTCGCTCTCACCCGCGAGTAAATACAAGGTACATAAACTCCATCGAAGGTACATCTTGACAGGTTCATTCAACAATACGATATGACGAGTACTAGAGATCGGAAATAATGAGTATAATTTATCACTCGTTTTATTCTGTCACAGCTCTGTGAGGCGCGCGAGCGCGCGCGCGCGCGCGCGCGTGTGTGTGTGTGTGTGTGTGTGTGTGTGTGTGTGTGTGTGTGTGTGTGTGTGTGTGTGTGTGTGTTTGGTTGATTTGTTTTGTTTTGTTTTCTGTAGTATAAGGCAAGACATTAAAATTTTCTAAATCCTACTACTACTACTGCTACTACTACCACTACTACTACCACTACCACTACTACTACTACTACTACTACTAATGGATACTTAGATGGCCTAACCCGCACAGGCCGATAGCGCTTACACATTTCTTTTTTTAAATGTACATAGTTTGACAATAAAGATTCAGTGCGTAGCGCGCGCGCACACACCACACACACACACACACACACACACACACACACACACACACACACACACACACACACACACACACACACACACACTCACACACACGTATCTCAGGGCAATAATAGGACTAGGGGGGGGAAAAGAGTTTTTGAAAAAGAGAAAAGTTTTCAAGAAAGATTTTAAAAAAACTAAAAAAAAACTGACAGAGGTAGCGTGACGGACAAATAAATACAGGGAACTGGAACCTGGTAGTTAAAAGAAAGATCGCTGACCACAGGACTTAGCAACAACAAGCAGCCTCGTTTCTTTTCTTCTTCTTCTCCTCAGTCTAGTTAACCTTCACGTTTCAGTTGTTAATATTGATTCTCGTACTTTCCTCGCTGTGTTCATGCGGCAATATACGTGCATTTCTCTTCCTGCTTGTCCACTCTCTACTTCGCAATGGTATTGCCGCAAAGTGGAGGGTGCAGTGGGGCGGGGAGGGTGCAGTGGGGCGGGGAGGGGGGGGAGGGGTTGTGAAGGGGTGGGTGCTTGGGGGATGAGGGGGTGGAAGGCAGGCTTTCAGTGTTTGAAATTTGAATTTGCCTGTCAAATATTTGCTTTGCTTTGAGGGTTGAATCGCTGCCATTCTGAGTTATTCAGTGACAATTATGTCATAAGCACAACAGAGTTTAGACGGTGTCAGTTTCACGTCAGCGGCTGGGGACCCATCAGCTAACAGTGAAATTGACATTTCAAACAACCCCCCCCCCCTCCCCACCCCCCACCCATACACCTCCGCACCCTTACTATGACGGACGGCTGAGTACACTATTCATTGAGAGAGAAAAATATGGAGGTCGAGTGATGAAATGTGCTTGGATTTTCACCCTGGTTTGCGCGGCGACTCACTTCATATACAGCGTATTATTGAATATGAATATGAGACTAAAGTTTGACGAGGCATTTGACCGGTTAAAGCTTTCCCTGTGTAAGTGTGCGTGGGAGAGGAGGGGGTGCGGGGGGTTGGGAGGGGGCGTGTGTGTGTGTGTGTGTGTGTGTGTGTGTGTGTGTGTGTGTGTGTGTGTGTGTGTGTGTGTGTGTGTGTGTGTTAGTGTGTGTGTGTGTGTGTGTGTGTGTGTGTGTGTGTGTGTGTGTGTGTGTGTGTGTGTGTGTGTGATTCTTAATTTTGACATGATGGAAAAATGTGTGCGCGTGTTCGTGTGTGTGTGTGTGCGTGCGTGCGTGCGTGCGTGCGTGTGTGCGTGCGTGTGTGTGTGTGTGAGTTCATTCATAAATATAAAATGCTGGAAAGTGTTATATTTTCTAGCGCTTACCTAGTAAGGGGGGGGGGGGGGTCCCTTTTGAAGAAACTATGCAAAGTTCACAATAATAATTTTAAAAAAATAAGTTTTTCTCTCTCCATGCAATGGCTTTGTTTGCAGCGAAATTCCCCTTGCGATCGTGTTGCTACAGACGCAGTGAAATTGGTGAGCAAGAGCAACAATAAAGAAACTACGAACTGCAAAGTTCACAATAATAAAAACAAATGTTTGTTTTTCTCTCTCTCCATGCAATGGCTTAGTTTGCAGCGAAATTCCCTTCGCGATCGGGTTGCTACAGACGCAGTAACATTCAGGTATACTCTCCGGCCAGAACCCAGGGTATGATCTGTTTAAGCTTGGACCGAGTAGGTCAGTGGAACAGCTCTGTGTGCTTTTACACGTCTATATATATATATATGTTTGTTTTTCTCTCTCCATGCAATGGCTTAGTTTGCCGGGGATTCTGCCTTCTACCAACCGGGGATTCTGCCTTCTTCGCTTCAGACTTCCCCCTTCATTCATACTTCCCCCTTCCCCCTTCTCCTCCCACCTTTCCCCTATCCCTCTCCCTCCTGCGCACAACAACCTGCCCCCCCCCCCCCACCCACCCACCCCACACCACTCCTCCGAGTCCCTTTCAAGCATAAATTGACAAGTGTCAGTAAGAGTCAGTCTGACTTTTACTTGTGAATTGACGAATGCCGTTTCGTTCTGATGTTACCTTCGAGGCTGGTTGGCTGGGCCGCGTTACGTCTCAAGTATGTGAATAGTTCTAATTATTTTAACCCTTTCACGTGTCAAGGAGGACAGGTAAATCAATCTTCTGTGGATGTCTAGCTTTGCCAGAGATTTGCAAAGTTCTAATTTGAATGCACGAGCGCGCGAGTGCGTGCGCGCGCGCACGCGCGAACACACACATATATATTTGTCCTCACAACCACACAAAAATGTGTGTGTGTGTGTGTGTGTGTGTGTGTGTGTGTGTGTGTGTGTGTGCGTGCGTGCGTGCGTGCGTGCGTGCGTGCGTGCGTGCGTGCGTGCGTGCGTGCGTGCGAGTGTGCGCGCGCGCGCTTGTGTTTATCAACAGTTTATTCAACCAAGTCAAAACGTAATCATCAAGAAACCGGAAGTACACCGACACTGGGCCTGACCGAACAGAATCAAACAGCCTGCGGGCATCGAAAGGGTTAAAGATAAAGTGAAGCCTGTCGCAAACAGTGAAACTGACGTTTACTTCTGTTTTGATGAATGTTGTTTCGCTCTGATATTACCCTTGCGACTGACTGGGGCTGTAAGTACCAGGTATCTGATTAGCTCTTGTTCAAAAACAGATGGCGTGTGTCATACGCGTAGCGAAACGGTGAGCCGGTTTGGCCTAGCGGTAAGGCGTTAGTTAGTTAGGCTGATGAGCGGACGGACGTCGATTCGATTCCCCGCTTTGGCTCTCCTTCCTCTTCAAAAAGGTTGTGGTTTGTGGACACTGTCTTGTGATTTTGCCCTTCACAATTAATGTAGCATTAGAATGGCTCTCATCGCTGTCAATCGTTACGCGTTAGGTACAGACCCCCCTCCCCCCCCCCCTCCCAACACCTCCCCCTTATCCCTTTCCCCATCCAAATCTCCGGGGATTTCGGTCCCCGCCAGTACCTCTCCGGAGAAAAGAGGTTGACACGAATAGTGAAACTACATGTACGGGGCGTGTTGCCTTTCACCCTGAAAAGTGTTACCTTGTTGAATAGACATTTCCGGAAAAAAAAAGATAATTTGACAGTGTTTTCTTACTCGGAAGTGAAGCCCCCTGAATGGAGGCGGCAGCTGAGAAGAGCCGATCTGGACAGGTTTAGATCTTCGGCATGGACCTTTATATTATACTAGACTACCAGCTGGGGAACCCACTATCCGATCTGCATGTTCCCCATGAACAGTGAGTTCTTGATTGGCTTTTTGATCCCTTTTTCTGCCTTGTTTACGGGTACCCTATCTCCACTGTCACCTCCCAAAACGTGTACCTAAGAGTTCAGCGGGATGGACCTGAAATTTATATAATACAGATGCTGGCATTTCCCAGCATCCCTGGATTTGAAGATCTTGGACCAGTATTAAATATAATCAATTACTTGTTTTCTTTCAATATTTGATGGAAGTGACTATAAGACCTGATATTAAGGCACAGTATAACCTCACATATATAATCAAACTTGTGCATTTCGATACTTGATGGAAGGACTTTAAAGGACCTGATATTAAAGGCCCACCAGATAAGCTCACATAATATAATCTTTTGCGATTTTGATACTTTGATGAAGTGACTATAAGACCTATTTTAAGGACACAGAAAAGACTCAGTATCATAATATAATCAATTACTTGCTTGTATTTTTCAATACTTTGATGGAAGTGACTATAAGACCTGATATTAAAGGACACAGTATAAGCCTCACATAATATAATCAATTACTTGTTTGCATTTTTCGATACTTTGATGGAAGTGACTATAAGACCTGATATTAAAGGACTCGACTCAGTATAAGCCTCACATAATATAATCAATTACTTGCTTGCATTTTTCGATACTTTGATGGAAGTGACTATAAGACCTGATATTAAAGGACACAGTATAAGCCCACATAATATAACAATTACTTGTTATTTTTGATACTTTGATGAAGTGCATAAGACCTGATATTAAGGACACAGTATAAGCCTCACATAATATAATCAATTACTTGCTTGCATTTTTCGATACTTTGATGGAAGTGACTATAAGACCTGATATTAAAGGACACAGTATAAGCCTCACATAATATAATCAATTACTTGCTGGTATTTTTCGATACTTCGATGGAAGTGACTACTACATCTTAAATGACGAGACACAAGCCTTAAATTCGTTCAGCACGCAATCGGTAGACAGTTTCAAGTATCAGATTTGCAGGCAGATGAATCTTTGTCAAGTACATACAGACAAAACAGAAAATGTCAAAGATATCCACAAAAGTAACAGTTTCAGTTATCAGTTTTGCAGACAGCTGGCTTTAGGTCAAGTACACACAGACAAAACAGCTAGAAATTGTCAAAGATATCCACAAAAGTAACAGTCTCAATTATCAGTTTTGCAGACAGCTGGCTTTTTGTCAAGTATATACAGACAAAACAGAAAATGTCCAAAATAGTCACAAAAGCAACAGTTTCAAGTGTCAGTTTGCAGTAAGGATATAAATGCGTTATCGACTGAAAATAGGCTACAATCCCGGTGCGCTGCTTTCACCGCTTTTCCAGGCAAGACACCAGTTGACGATTGATTGATTGATTGATGATCGCTTATATAGCGCTATTCTCCGCTCTCTTGAGCAGACTCACTGCGCTCGCATGTAATTCTACATGAGTGACTAGCTTTTTATAGCGGTTTTTTTTAATATCCACCGAGTGGTGTACTTACAGCGCTGCATGGTGATGCACATGAAACTGCTGCCGTCTCGGCGCAAGGTCGTGACACCATACAACCATGCTCCAGTCACTTCATGCAAAGCCAAAACGTAATGTGTATGCGTGTTTAGCTGAACCTGCCACCTGCACTTTTTGGGAGAATGACGGATCTTTTACGTGCTACTGCGGTAACACGGGGTGGAACGGATACCGAAATAAGAGTCAGCACAGAAAGTCGACCCTGGAGAAGAAAATTCTCCCGCCGCTCCTGCAGGGATTCGAACCCGCGACCTTTCAATCACCAGTCCGGCGCTCTAACCACTGAGCTATCCCCGCCCCGATGTACGTGAACCGTTAACTTTATCAACCCCGATTTCGAAACAGCTGAGTCAGAGAGCGATTGCAATAGACAGGAGACTGAGCGAACACGCCGGATGCAACTTCAAGCATACGCGACGCCCTCTGCTGTATAACAGAGGCCGAGAAAGCAAGACGGTCAAGATAAAGGCGATAACCAGTGATGATATTCTTACTGTGCAGTATGTAGGTCTAATTCAGCTCACAAGCAACCAAGCTCACCTTACAATGCTGGCTATCTCTCGACTACACGCTAGCGGTAATTAAGATAACCTGCTCAGGTATAGGTAAGAGCAGAGGATGTGAAGATAAAACTTTATTATTATCTGATGCGAGTTCGTATTGCCGGTGAGCAAAAAAGAAGCAAAAGAGGAAGAAAAGAAAAAGAAAACGATAAAAGAGAGAAGAAGAGTGGTTGCTCTGTCTCTGTGAACAAAAGATAAGTGTTCAGGAAAGGGAAAGCAAATTGAAAACATTTCGTGATTTTGATAAATTTTTACAAGTAGGATAAGCAAATTGTTGTAGTTATCGACTGAATTTTCTTTTTTTCTTTTTTTATCTATCATGACAGACCGACCGACAGACTGACAGACAGACAGGCAGGCAGTTAGTCAGTCAGTCAGTCAGGCAGGCAGGCAGGCGGGCAGACAGACAGACGGACGGACGACGGACGGACGGACAGACAGACAGACAGATGGACAGATAAAAGGGCAGACAGACAGACAGGCAGACAGACAGACAGACAGACAGACAGACAGACAGACAGACAGACAGACAGACAGTCAGACAGATAGATAAATAATTTGGTTTTAACGCTTAGTCAACCATGCCGGTTATATCAGGGCGAAACATTTTATCAGAACACAATAAACGCTAAAACAGTAGAAATATGTACATGCTAAAATTAGCACTTGACAGACAGACAGACAGACAACTCGAACGCGAAAGCTTTAATACTCAACGATAGTAGCATTAGGTCTGTTTAATCTTGTGTTAGTTTTGATCTTATTTCAGAACACTGGCAGTCATTATGTTTCAGATATTTTTCATTTTTCATTTTTTTTTAAATTGTT
>JABMCL010003174.1:32500-55000 GCA_018857735.1 Alviniconcha marisindica
CTCTCGCACTCGGTCTATTTGTCTCTCGCCTGAAGCACACGGTCTATTTGTTTGTCTTTCCCGTCTGAAGCACACGGTCTATTTGTTTGTCTCTCCCGTCTGAAGCACTCGGTCTATTTTGTCTGTCTCTCTCCCGTCTGTAGCACTCGGTCTATTTGTCTGTCTCTCCCGTCTGAAGCACTCGGTCTATTTGTCTGTCTCTCTCATCTGAAGCAAAGAGATTCTAAGTCACAAGCCTGTATCATCATTTAGTTAATGAAAATCTCTCTAGGCCTACTCTGAGTGTGTGCGTGCGTGCGCGTGTGTAAGTGTGTGTGTGTGTTTCCGATTTGCTGTTTCTGTCCGTCCGTCTGTCTGTCTGTCTGTTTGTCTTTCATTCTCTCTGTCTCTGAGCCAATTCTCGGCAAACGATTCATTCGTACGCACGCACATAATTCGAATTCAAACCTGAAAACCTTATTCAATTTTACAAGGATTGTAGCTTAGGTTGTCCAAAAACCCCACCAAAAACCGGTCGAGCAACTAGTCCTTGCTAAGCTACTGATGAGTAAAGACTTAATCTTTCTTAAAGAAAGGGAGAGAGGGTGAAAGTGTGTGTGTGTGTGGTGTGTGTGTGTGTGTGTGTGTGTGTGTGTGTGTGTGCGTGCGTGCGTGCGTGCGTGCGTGCGTGCGTGCGTGCGTGCGTGCGTGCGTGCGTTGTGTGCGTGCGTTTGTGCGTGCGTTTGTGCCTTTGTGCGTGCGTGCGTGTGTGTGTGTGTGTGTGTGTGTGTGTGTGTGTGTGTGTGTGTGTGTGTGTGTGTGTGTGTGTGTGTGTGTGTGTGTGTGTGTGTGCATCTGTGTTGTTAAGTTGTAACTAAAAGAGGCATTTTTGTTTGAGAATGTGCATATCTGTATTTTCTTACGTGTGTGTATGTGTGTATGTCTGTCCGTGTGCGTGTGTGTGTGTCCGTGTGCGTGCGTGCATGCGTGTGCGTGTGTGAGTGCGTGCGTGCGTGTGCGTGCATGCGCGTGCGTGAGTGCATGTGTTTTTGCGTGCTTGTGTGCTGTATGCATTCCGACGATCACGTCTGTACGTATTACACAGTTTCTCTTTCTGTGTCCATTATCAGATGCCTTCTATTCGGAGCCGGAAGTTGCAGAACCCAAGGCAGATACAGTCAACATTGTGCAGGACCCCTCCTTACTGCCGGGTGCGTATAAATATACCCATGGTGAATACGTAGACTCAGGCACATGGCCGTCCGTCCATTATGTCACTCATCCTTGTACACACACATAGCGTCGTCACTCAATCACGTATCAAACAACTGACGGTATGTGGTGTATAGATTGCGTGGGCTATTTACACTCTGCTACTCTGTCTTCCTTCCACAGCAAACTCAAAAGACATCGCTCCGAATATTTCAGTAAAGCAACACTGTTCTTGACCTCCGCCCGCCTCTCTCTCTCTCTCTCTCTCTATATATACATACATATATGTGTGTGTGTGTGTGTGTGTGTGTGTGTGTGTGTGTGTGTGTGTGTGTGTGTGTGTGTGTGTGTACGCGCTGCACGCGTGCGTACGTGTGTGCGTGTGTGTGTGTGTGTGTGTGCGCGTGCGTGCGTGCGTGCATGTGTGTGCGTGCATGTGTGTGTGTGTGTGTGTGTGCGTGCGTGCGTGCATGTGTGTGTGTGCGTGCGTGCGTGCATGCATGTGTGTGCGTGCGTGCGTGCATGTGTGTGTGTGTGTGTGTGTGTGTGCGTGCGTGCATGTGTGTGTGTGTGTGTGCACATCTTGCACATAGTTATGCTTCAAACCTTGCTGTTGTTTACATTATAAATGTACTAGCTTTTGTTACACTACGGATAACATTCTCTATCTCGATGTGCATAATTAATATGCGCATTATATTATGTTTGTTCAGCGCTTTGAGACGCGGGGTAGGCGCTTTACAAATTTCCATTATTATTACTATTACTGCTCGCCCTGATATAACCGGACTGGTTGACTGGGCGTAAAACACCAAGCTACTTACTGACTTACTTACTGCATGCAGTACAACTGCGCTATACAAGTGAACACTGACATCATCATCATCATCATCATGATACTGACTTGCTCACTAATTACTGCATGGAGTTCAACTGCGCTATATAAGTGAAAGTGTTCACTTATTATAGCGCTCATAGTTCAGGAGCTGTGTGAGAGTCGAGGTGGCCGTCCTGGGCTGTCCGTCCTAACGAGCCTTCTGGTTTCCGTGGACGTAAAGAATTATTGAACCATACTTAGGCATTGGTCACAACTTGTCCCTAATATGTCAACTGACATCTGAGGACATTAAGCATCACTTCATCATCATTATTATAGCGCAGTTGAACTCCATGCGGTAATCATGATTATCATCATAATCGTTATCACCATCGTCGTCATCATCATCGTTGTCGTCGTCGTCATTATTATCATTGCCATTCCAGACGCCGACAACGACACGCTGTGTCCCAAGCCCACCGCCCCGGCCAACGGCTACATCACGGGTCACAACTACGACGACGGCGGCGTGGTGCACATCAATTGCCTGGCGGGGTACACCCTCAGCGGGCCCAGCAACCTGACCTGCATACCCGTTCCCCACCCGGATGCCCCGGGCATCTGGCTGCCCCAGGACGAATACAAGTGTCTGCGTGAGTAGAAATCACTTTTTTTTCTTTTTTTCTTTTTCGCTGTTGTAGCTAATATAAAAAACGTACAAAGAACTTTTTTTTTAAACTGTGCATATATATAAAATGTTGCGTCTGTGTTCGTGCGTGTGTATGTGGGTGCGTGTTTTGTGGTTTTTTGTTTGTTTTTGTTTTGTTGGTTTTGTTCATGTGTGTGTGTGTGTGTGTGTGTGTGTGTGTGTGTGTGTGTGTGTGTGTGTGTGTGTGTGTGTGTGTGTGTGTGTGTGTGTGTGTGTGTGCGTACGTACGCTATTCGCGGTATCCAAAAATACTCTTCATTACATGAGCTGTTTGACGTTGTGTTTACAGTACTTCACCGCTCCCAAAGGGACTTCCCACAGGAACAATAACGTTGTACTGCATTGTCCGAGACGGTTTCTTAAAACAACGTTGTATTGCATTGTATAAGACGATTTCTTAAAAGTAACGTTGTATTGCAATGTAAAAGATAGCGTGATAGACAACAACAACAACAACAAAATTAATCTAGTTTTTCTTCTTCTTTTTTCTTTTTCTTTTTTTAAGTACGGGACAGTGGGGAGGGGGGGGGGGGGGGGGGAGGGGAAGGGGGAGGGAGAGGAGGGTAAGGAGAGAATTTTAAAAAATATTAAAAAAAGTGACGAGAGACGTTTCCATCGACCCTTGCAGCCGCCAAGCCCAGCAAGACGCTGTGCTCCAAGCCGGAGCCCCCCGAGAACGGCTACATCACGGGCCGCGACTACGACTACGAGGGCGTGGTGCACGTGCACTGCGAGGAGGGCTACGTCCTCAGCGGGCCCAGCAACATCACCTGCCTGCCCGTGCCCTTTCCGGGGGCGCCAGGGGTCTGGGTGCCGCAGGACGAGTACAGATGCTTGCGTGAGTGTGTGGAGTCATGGTCATAGTGGTGATGATGGTGGTGGTGGTGGTGATGATGATGATGATGATGGGATGATGATGATTACAGATGCTTGCGTGAGTGTGTAGGATCATGGTCATAGTGATGATGATGATTACAGATGCTTGCGTGAGTGTGTAGGGTCATAGTGATGATGATGATGATGGGATGATGATGATGATTACAGATGCTTGCGTGAGTGTGTGGAGTCATGGTCATAGTGAGGATGAGGATGAGGATGGGATGGGATGATGATGATTACAGATGCGAGAAGTCATGGTCATAGTGATGATGATGATGAGGAGGAGGAGGATGAGGATGGGATGGGATGATGATGATTACAGATGCTTGCGTGAGTGTGTGGAATCATGGTCATAGTGATGATGTTGATGATCATGATGGGATGATGATGATTACAGATGCTTGCGTGAGTGTGTGGGATCATGGTCATAGTGATGCTGATGAGGATGAAGATGGGACGATGATGATGATGGGATAATGATGATTACAGATGCTTGCCTGAGTGTGTAGGATCATGATCATAGTGATAATGATGATGGATGATGATGATGATGATGATGATGATGATGATGATGATGATGATGATGATGGTGGTGGTGGTGATGATGATGGTGGTAGTGATGGTGATGATGATGATGATGATGATGATGGTGGTAGTGATGGTGATGATGATGGTGGTGGTGATGATGATGGTGGTGGTGGTGAGTATTCGTTGAGTCTCTGCTTCAATGAGCGCGAGGGTTTTACAGTCTGACTACAAGTATATTAGATTAAACTGGATTAAAACTCTCTCTCTCTCTCTCCACCCACCACCACCCCCCCCCCCCCTCTCTCTCACACACACAACACACACACACACACACACACACACACACACACACACACACACACACACACACGCACACACACACACACACACACACACACACACACACACACACACACATATGAAAATCTGGCTTAGGTATTACTTTAGCAGTACAGCCGTGTAGAGGGGTGTCATTGCTTAAAGAAGTGAGACTGAAGAAGAGATTTGAAAGTGGACGAAGCAGAAAAATGTCTGAATAAATAGTTCTTGGGATTTTAACGTCCCATCAGCCGTATAATAGGGTCACGTCCAGACGAATCACACATTCAGCATTCTTCTACACTGGTTTTCAGAACACAAGTCACTAGATCACAAGTTTGTCTAATTCATTGTAATAGTGTCAAAAAAACCTAAAGTGACCATCTATCTACCTGTCTATCTACCTATCTATCTATCTATCCGTCACTGCACAATAACACATGTTTTGGTACCTATTTATATTCCGTAGGCACTCACCACACTGTAATAGTGTCAAAAAAATAAAAATAAACAAAAAATAAACCAAAAAAGACCACCTATCCATCCATCTATCCATCACTGCACAATAACACGTTTTGGTACCTATTTATATTCCGTAGGCACTCACCACAGGTACCTGCTTAAATCGCTTGTGACTATATGTCAGCAGGATGACCTATTTTATTCCGCGGGCCCACATGAGAAACCAACGCAGTTAAATACTAGGGAGAGGATTTGGAAAAAAATGAAGGAGAATGGATCTGAAAGGTCGAAATTAGGACACGACGGAAGAAATTCCTGCCAGTTGGCGAAGCATGCGTGGCTGTATTCTGACCTACCCCAGGCTTTAAAAAGAGCACGTTTTTTGTACGACCCATTGTGCCCTAGATTTGACTAAGGATCATGCGCCATAGAAATGTCATTAGTATTATAACGTTAGCTCTGGTTCCTCAACAGAGGGGACCTTAATTTCTGCGTCCGTAGTACCCCACTGCGGGGACACTGGAGGAGAAGACAGGGGCGGGGAGGGGGCGAGGGGGATACTTCAATAGGTATACAACGGATGAGACATGAACTGATGAAGCTTCGTTGATGCTGCAGCGGCAGACGATGGCACGATAGAGATTCACACACTGGGAGATGACGACAGCGGAGCTGGGCCACGCTACACTGTGATCGGCGGTGATACAAACAACTACAGTATAGGTAAAAACTGTCCTTGCCAATTCTGTCTGCATGTCCGCTTGTTTGCTTGTATTGTTTGTCTGTTTTCATTTGACCCAGTCTCTGAGAGACAACGGTTTTTTGTTTTTGTTTTTTCCTTTTTTTTTCCCTCAGTTGCTTCTCTGTCTCTATTTTTTCTGTGTCCCCCCCCCCTTCCCCCCCTTTTCCTCAGTTGCTTCTCTGTCTCTATTTTTTCTGTGTCCCCCCCCCCCGTGAGTGTGTGTTTGTGTATTGTGAGTGTATAGTACGTGCATGCGGTGCGCGTGCGTGCGTGCGTGCGTGCGTGCGTGCGTGCGTGTGTGTGTGTGTCCCTCTCTCTCCCTCTGTTCTCTGTCTCTCTCCATCTGTCTCTCTGTCTCTTTGTCTGTCTGTCTGTCTGTCTGTCTGTCTGTCTCTCTCTGCCTTGAAAATGGACCTCCCCCCATTGAAAAGGGCTATGGCCTTATATCAATAAAATCAGTGTCAGTGTCTCTCTCTCTCTCTCTCTCTTTCTCTCTCTCTCCCTCCCTCCCTTCCTCTCTTCCTCTCTCTCTCTCTCTCTCTCTCTCTCTCTCTCTCTCTCTCTCCCTCCCTCCCTCCCCCCTCTCTATCTCTCTCGTAAGAAGAAGAAGAAGCGGAAGAAGAAAATGAAACGTAGAAAGAAAGAAAAGAAAGAAAAAGAAAGAAGAAAAAATAAATCACTGATGACGATGACGACTATGATGCTGACGATAGTTCTCGTTTCTGTCCACGCTGCAGGACAAGAACACACCGAAAGCGAAACGTTGGCGGAAACGGAGGATATCAGCTGCGGAAAGCCAGCAGCGCCCGAGCACGGCCAGGTGGAAGGAAGCGACCACTCCATGGGCGCCACCATCCACTACGTGTGCGACGACGGCTACACTCTCTTCGGTCCGGACCACGCCGCCTGTCTGCCGGTGCCAGACCCCTTCCATCACGTTGCTATCTGGGAACCACCCAACGTCCCCACCTGTAAAGGTGAGAGCGGCGAAATCGGCAGCATCGTGGCGCTTTCGGTCACAGTAGTTAGAATACCCCAGTCAACACACGAAGGGAGTTAATTAGCGTTGGAAAGACCTCAAACAAGTACAGCAACAAAGACCCGAGTTACCTACGGTAACTCTCACCTGGCATGCGTGAAAATACATAAACTCCACCAGAGACACATCCTCTTTTGAAATACGTAACACAAGCACAACAACAAAGACCTTAGTTGCCTACGGTAACTCACCGTTTTCGGTCACAATAATTAGAATACCCCAATCAACACACAAAAGGAGTTAATTAGCGCTCGAAATTAATTGGCGGGAGCTGCCACAAGTACCATTTTTGTCGCGACAAAGACGTGTTTGTCGCGACAAAACACGTCTTTTGTCGCGACAAAAGTATGCTTGTCGCGACAAAACTTTTGTCGCAACAAACATATTTTTGTGGCGACAAAACCTTTGTGGCGACAAATAAGCTTATTTTTGTCACACACACACACACACACACACAACACACACACACACACACACACACACTTAACTACATCGGTCAAAAACCTGTGAAGGACTGGCAACATTGCCGTCACATACACAGAGTTCCCATGACGACTGAATGGCTGAGTAGAGGAAATGACGTTTACTATTATTATTATCATCATTATCATCATCATCATAATAATAATAAAAATAATAACAATAATGTACATGTATCATGCGTTCATCAACGCCCTGAGCGCTCACATGATACATATTAACCTAAATATGATATTCTGTACACATGTAGAGCACAGTCCTACCAAAACAATTTACATAAAGTAATATACGGAAAAACAAACACATGCACTACACACACACACACACACACACACACACACACACACACACACACACACACACACACACACAATGACTAGCAGAAACTGGGTACTGATATCAGCTGGGATGAAAATAATGTGAGAACAGGAAAGTTTTCAGTTTGGCTTTAACAGACAACAGGGCTGAGCAATGTCTAAGGTCTTGTAGGAGTGAATTCCAAATGTGGGGTCCAAAGCAAGAGAAAGTGCGAAAGCCATGAGTCTTGCGTTTGTATCATCATCATCATCATCATCATCATCATCATCATATGCTGTCTGATGTCATCATCAGAGAACCCGCCCAGCACCCTGCCGCTGATGCTGCTCCAAGAGGCGTCCATGGCCAGAGTCTACCAACCGTCCAGTCACCAGCGGACAGACTCGCAACCCAGTAAGTGACCGTGCAGTCCTTACTCAACCCCTTCACTGCCCCGGCCTGTAAAACTTCCGGGCTGAAAGTGCAAGGACATGCCTGCTAACAGTCTATTTTCTGACTCTGTATCACATCTACTTTCAATGCTGTGCTTTTTGGTGAAAATCATTTCACGTGCCAGCGCGAAAAAGGAAACAAAAAGGCTAAAGGGTTTCGAATTTTTCGCTTTTATTGGTCGTTCTCAAGTGACATCATGGCAGTGAAAGGGTTAAGTGTGTGTTCAGTTCAGTGCAGTTCAGTTTAGTTCCGTTCAAGTCAATATGGTATCTATGCGCTCGGAAAAGCCCATAGGCGTTCCACCCAGTCTCTCAGAAGTTTCCCCAGCGTTGCCTTGGAAACAGTTCCAATGTTCGTCCTTTCAAGCAAGATCGCCAAGCGCTTCTGAGTATGCGTTTATTTTCATAAGCCTCCCCCTCCCCCTTCTCCCGTGATCATATATGCATCTGCAAAGTGAGAGATTGTGCAGGCGTTAAACTTTTTTGTTGTCTTTCTGATGTGTGTGTATATAGGTTGGGTGGGGAGTATGTGTGTTGGGTTGGTGTGGGTGTGGGTGTGTCTGTGTGTGGGTGTCCGGGAATTGGGCTAGAGGGATGTGTTTTCTGTTGTGATAATTTGTATTATGGAATTTAAAAAAAGATTTTTTTATCCAATATGTCTATTTATTATTATCAATTTAAACGCTTTTGACATTGGTCTTACGTTTTCTTTATAATAATTATAATAATAGTCATTTATATAGCGCCGTATCTCACCAACAAGGGTGAGCACATCGTACTTTACAAGATCAACAATAATGTATAAATTAAAACCTCACAAGTGATAAATTATATAGTCATAATATTGTATTCCTCGCACACACACACACACACACACACACACACACACACACACACACGCGCGCGCGCGCACACACACACACACTAATCCTCTCTCTCTCACTCACACACACACACACACACACACACACACACACCACACACACACACACACACACACACACACGTTTATATGCTGTATTTTAAATCAATGAGCCTTTAGTAGTTAGCTGAATTGCCCTGTGAGGTATCATTAAAGTATACTGGGCAATATCCACTTTAAACCCCGTCGGTTCGCTGTCCTCAAATGGTTTGAGGATGCGTGTGTGCGTGCGCTTGTGTAGAGCACTGGCGTAGTACGGAATGAACTGTAGTGCATACTTCAAGTTCATTCCGTCCACACACGCACACATACACACACACGCGCGCGCGCGCGCACACACACACAAACACACACGCATAACTTTACTATGGTTAAAGTAAGTCTCTTTTATTGGTGGTGTTGTGTTTGTTGTATTGTTCTCTTAACTTTATGTTGTTGTTTTTTTACGAGCCCGCCATGACCACAACAAAATTGCCCCTTGCGGGATGATTAAAGTTTTTTTAATTAAATTGAACGCACATTCTCTTACCATTTGAGGACCGCGAACTGACGGGGCTAAAAGTGGACATTGCCGTATACTCACTTGATTTAACTAACTTCACCCCACCCCCCACCCCCCTCCTCAACCTCCCACCTCCTATTCTCTGTCCAGACGCCGACCAAGTGGAAGGCCTGCCGTCCGCGTGCTCGTTGCCAGTGGTTGCGGGGCCGTGCAGGGCGGCAATCCAGCGATACTACTTCGACACGAGTCTCCTAGAGTGCCGTCCCTTCCGCTACGGCGGCTGCAAGGGGAACGACAATAACTTCGAAACGTACGACGCTTGCCAGAAAACGTGCCGATGAGGAAAGGACAACGACGACGAGAGTATTGTGATTCGTGATGAACGCAGAACTGAGAAATGGGAGGGTGAGGGAAAAGGGAGAAGGGGTAGGGAAGGCGGAGGGAGGGGCAGGGGAAGTGGGGTTGGGGGAGCGAGATTGGGTGAGAGAGTACAATATTATGGGGTGACTGATGGCTTGGAGAGGCCGAGATTTACACCGAGATTTATAAGTAGCAACTGTTGTAATGTTGTTTGCCTTTTTGTTGTCGTCGTTGTTCCTTACAACCCCCCCCCCCCCCTTTTATTTTAATTAAAAAAGTTTTTGTTGTTGTTTTGATTGGACATTCCTATGCCACAGTTGTAATCATGAACAACTGCCTGTTTGTTTTTTACTTTCCTAACAACTGTTAGAATCTTGTTTGCCCTTCTTTTTTTTTTGTCGTTGTTCCTTACGCTTTTTTATCTTCTTCTTTTTTTAGACAACATTCTGAAGCCACAGTTGTAACCATAAAACACTTCTTGTTTTTCCTTTCCCAACAACCGTTATAATGTTGTTTGCCTTTTTGTTGTCGTTGTTGTTGCTTTTCTCTCCCTCTCCCTCCCTCTTTTAAATGGGACAACGTTCTGATGCCACTGCATGTTTTTCCTTTCTTTCTACTTTTTTGTTTGTTAGTTTTTGTACGTACCCCCCCTCCCCCCCCCCCCCCCCCCCCCCCCCCTCTTGTTTTTAAAGATCCCCAAGTTGACTAATCCTTAATTCTGGCGCATCACTGTCGACGGTGGACAGAAAATCAGTGACAGTAAGTTACACACCAAAACAGCGAGCGATTCCATGTTGGTGTTAGTTTTTTTGTTTTTTCACTGAGTGGAACAACCTTCCGTCACGCTTTTTATTACATTCACCGCAACCCCACAAAGACTCGCTGTTTCCAGGGAAACTAGCCGGAGGTGGTGGTGGGGAGTCGGGTCTCTGTTGCTTGTGTCCCTTGTTCCACGCGTGACGTCAGTTGAGCGTTGTTACCTCCCTTTGTTTGTCGGTTCTACACTCAGGGCTCTGGGCCTTTCTCTTTTCAAGATTACAAGATTGAAACGAATCACAAAGCGATGCTACATGGTCCAAAAAGTTTCAAGCGTAAACAATAGCTTACCCCTCCCCCCACTTCCCTCCCTTCCCCACCCCCTTACAATTTTTTTGAGGAGTAGACTATATTTCTTCTAAAGGAAATGTGACCGGATGATTACTTTCGCCCCCCCCCCCCCCCCCCCGCCTTTTTTCAGCCTGTTAAATTATAAGATAATCGAGTATCTTCACGAAAAGTGTATCTTGCGTGAGATTTTCAGAAATTTTACGTTTTGTACCTGACTGTTGTTTGCTGTGCTGTGAGTACACTGTGCGTGTGCGTGTATGCGTGTGTGTGTGTGTGTGTGTGTGTGTGTGTGTGTGTGTGTGTGTTAAATGCGTTATTTTGTGTGTAGTCTTGTCTGTTGTTAGGTTAGCTGGTACAGAAAAGCTGTACCAAAAACTGCATGCTCATTCGACTGTTCACTGTGTTGGTGTTGCAGGTGTTGATATTGTTGTGAGATTCCCTTGTGTGTGTAGCCAAACTGTGTATTCAAGATTCAAAAAGAAAGGATTCACATCATGTTTAGGGTTAACATATTAATATTATGATTATTAATGTTGTAGTTAAAATCACTGTTGCTGTTCCATTCATTTTTTTTTTTTTAATCAGTCGCGTGTTTATTTGATTGTTTAAGGGTGTGAGGGGTGGATGTTGTATAAGAAAAACGAAAAAGAGAATAAGAAACAACGAAACAGACAACCCCACCAAAAAAGAACAAAAAGAAGATTCGAAAAGAGATCAAACAAGCGAGGTTAAAACTGAACACTTTTCGTGCATAGACAGGACAAAAACAATACGCCAATTTTCAGACTTGCCTTTAAAAGCATTGAAATGACAAGGAGAGAGTTACGTTACCCGCGGAGAAGAAGAAGAAGAAGAAGAAGAAGAAGAAGAAGAAGAAGAAGAAGAAGAAGAAAGATGAAACAACTGCTTGTAGACAATAAATTAATTAATTAATCCACGTATTTAAGCAGCATCGCTGCCAGTACCTGAATATCGCTGCAATACTCAAACCCAATCATCATTCGCTAACGGTCATTGAAACGTAGTCCACACTTGAACACGTTTATTTTCGCTTCCGTCTGTAATCTGTACAGTTACCTGGGTTCTGTCTGTCTCTTGATTTGTTTTGTAGGCGGCACGCTAAGCATTTGTTTCTTTGTATTCATATTTCTGACTGCACACGAACGGCTTAGATTCATATTTGATCTATGTGCCTTTCTTCCGCGGCAACGTGTCATGTCCTTCTGGCATTTCGTCTCTGTCTGTGCGTCTGTCTGTCTGCATTTCTCTCTCCCCTCCCTCCCCTTCCCCCTTCTCTCTCTCTCTTCTAAATTGGTTGCCCTGATGCAATGTACGTGGTAGAATGGGCGTTAAAAAACAAATGATTCATGTCCTACAGTAAGCTGCTCTTCGTGACACTATTGCTATTATGCGCGTGATAATGGCGAGCAAGTCGATATTGACGGTTAACTTCTAGTCACTGACGTTGGTGTACACACGTTGTTTCAGAACTGTCTAGTCAGTGTGTGTGTGTGGTGTGTGTGTGTGTGTGTGTGTGTGTGTGTGTGTGTGTGTGTGTGTGTGTGTGTGTGTGTACACAGTATTTTCTTCCGTACCAGGCCAGTTTAGTTCAGTCCAATCCAAGATGGTATGAAAGCGCTGGGGAAAGCCCATATGCGCTCCATCCCGTCTCTCAGAAGTTTGCTCAATATTGCCGCCTAAGAAACGCTTCCTGTAGTTAATCTAATGAAACGTCCCAACAAATGACTTAATCCTATGTCATAACGCCCCAAAAATCTATGTATAAAATGTATAAAAACGTTTAAAAGTTTTAAAACATTACACGATATCGACAGTAGGCTACCCAGTGTTGGTCAGCTCTTCCACGGACAAATACTTCGTCAGTATCGTGTGTACAGTGTGTACCGTGTTTGTAAACTTTGGACAAAAAAAATAAATTCGTACGATAGGTATGACTTCAGATCTTAAATTTATCATTATTGATTCTCGTGATCGTTGTATCATTTGTGTGTTTGACTCGTGGGAGGCGGGGGGTGGGGGGGGGGGGGGGGGGGGGGGGCGGGCGTTATATAGGAGGCGAACGGAGGGGAGGAAGAGGAAGGCAGGGGGGTAACAGTTGGCAATCCTGTATATCATACAAAGGAGCAGGAAGTAGACTACCGAAACCGATGTGAATGAAAAGGAATTGTTTTCCTTCACACAGCCGTAGCCTATTAAACATGCGGTTCCAACCTCTCACTATAGACGCTTAATAAATTATTGTAGTACGTGTGACTGTTAATTTGTTTTGTGGATATCTGCATGGCATATGTTTCGTTGTTATTGTTGTTGTTGTCTTTTTTGGATTGTGCTTATGCTGGTTATATTTTCGATATTGTGGGGAGGGTTGAATCGGTGGGCGGTGGTCGGGTCTGGGGTGTACGTGCTTTCTAACTGAGTTATTGTTATTAGTACATTCCTTAATTAAACGTTGACTTTTTATGACACGCCTGTTGTATTTTTCTTTGTTTTTCAACAAAATAAATTAAAATTTAAAAAAAGTCAGTAAAACATTTTTTTTAAATATGTGATCATTTTGGCAGAGACAATAATCTATCATTATTCCCCCCCTCCCCAACCCCCTCGTTCCAAGATTTTTTTATTTTTTTTATAAACAGTGATTTGATATACGATCGCGTTATGCATTTTGGGTTAATATAAATCTTTCTGGTATAACAGTTCTGGTAATTTTATAGATTGCAAAATATTGTTTTGTTTGAATAGTATCCACTGCGTAGAGTGAAAAATAATTTGTTTGAATAGTATCCACTGCGTAAATTGCAAAAAATGTTTTGTTTGAATAGTATCCACTGCGTAGATTGCAAAAAACACACCAAAAAAACAAAAAAAATGTTTTGTTTGAATAGTATCCACTGCGTAGATTGCAAAAAATGTTTCGTTTGAATAGTATTCGCTGCGTATATTGCAATAACAACAAAATTCGTTTGAATAATATCCGCTGCGTAGATTGAAAAATATTGTTTTTTTGTTTGAATAGTATCCAGCGCGTGTCCAACGTGTTTGTGTGTTTTGTGTACATAACGTAGCGACAGGTGTTGACCCCATCACGTGCCAAAGTGTGCAATTCAACTTTGTGTTCATTGACATTGCCGCGTACATTTGTGTGTTGTTAACTTGTAAATAAAACAGGCATTTTCCTTGGAGAATGCTTGCTGCGTTCAGGCTGTGTGCATATATCTGTTTTGTTACTTCTCTCTCTATGTGTGTGTGTGTGTGTGTGTGTGTGTGTGTGTGTGTGTGTGTGTGTGTGTGTGTGTGTGTGTGTGTGCGTGTGTGTGTGCTGTGTGCTGTGTGTGAGAGAGAGAGAGAGAGAGAGAGAGAGAGAGAGAGAGAGAGAGAGAGAGAGAGAGGAGAGAGAGAGAGAGAGAGAGAGAGAGAGAAAGAGAGAGAGCGAGAGAGGGGGAGAGAGAGAGAAAGAGAGAGAGAGAGAGTGTGTGTGTGTGTGTGTGCGTGTGTGTGTGGTGTGTGTGTGTGTGTGTGAGTGTGTGTGTGTGTGTGTGTGTGTGTGTGTGTGTGTGTGTGTGTGTGTGTGTGTGTGTGTGTGTATGTGCGCTTGCGTGCGTGTGTTTGTGTGCGTGTGTGTGCGTGTGTGTGTGTGTGTTGGTGTGCTTCCGTTTTTATGTGTCAGTTCCAGTAACGGGCTTGAAGAAGAAGAAGAAGAAAGAAAGAAAGAAAGACGAAAGAAGAAGAAAATAAAAAGTAAAAAAGCCAAGTGCTGGTTTCTGTCGGTCACTTGCTGCCAGAGTGGCTTGTTTAAAGGCAGAAACACTTGTCAGCTCTGGGTTAATCTCAACTCTGAGACGGGTGAACCTTAAGTTCTGCACCCGCAGTACCCTACTGCAGAATCAAAACTGGGTCGAGAAAGTTACACACAAGACACCGAGAAGAAGAAGAAGAAGAAGAAGAAGAAGAAGAAGAAGAAGAAGAAGAAACATCAAGAAGAAGAAGAAAAAAACATCAAGAAGAAGAAACATCAAGAAGAAGAAACATCAAGAAGAAGAAGAAGAAGAAGAAACATCAAGAAGAAGAAGAAGGAGGAGGAGGAGGAGGAGGAAGAGGAGGAGGAGGAGAAACAAGAAGAAGAAGAAGAAAAGAAGAAGAAGAAAGAAAGAAAGAAAGAAAGAAAGAAAGAAAGAAAGAAAGAAAAGAAAAGAAGAAGAATAACAAGAAAGAAAGAAAGAAAAAAGAACAAAAAGAACAAGAAGAACAAGAAAAAGAAGAAGAAGCCAAAATCCCTGAAGAATGACAGAAGTTCATTTCCTCAACTAGTGGAATGTACGGACCGCTGTCTCTTCGCCAGCGCCTTGAGCACTGCAGCTCACGCTGGCATAGCGGGGAGTGTGCACGTAGTTCAGGCTCGTGGAGCACAAAGCTGTCATCGTGGAGCACAAAGCTGTCATCGTGGAGCAGAAAGCTGTCATCCTGTCGCACCTCCCCATCCCCATCGCCATCGCCAAGACCCATTAGCTAATGAGGCCAGAGTCAAAGGTCATGGACTCTCTACGTCCAATCTGAAGTGTCTAACTGTAAGAGGAGCGTGCGCCGCACGTGCTCCTAGAGCCGCGGCCTTGTGTGTGTGTGTGTGTGTGTGTGTGTGTGTGTGTGTGTGTGTGTGTGTGTGTGTGTGTGTGTGTGTGTGTGTGTGTGTGTGCGGGCGTGCGCTCATGTGTGTGTGTGTGCGCGTGCGCGTGTGTGTGTGTGTGTTTGTGTTTGTGTGCGGGCGTGCGCTCGTGTGTGTGTTTGTGTTTGTGTGCGGGCGTGGTGTGTGTGTGTGTGTGGTGTGTGTGTGTGTGTGTGTGTGTGTGTGTGTGTGTGTGTGTGTGTGTGTGTGTGTGTGTTGTGTTTGTGTCGGCGTGCGTCGTGTGTGTGTGTGTGTTGTGTGTGGGGTGCGTGTGTGTGTGTGTGTGTGTGTGTGTGTGTGTGTGTGTGTGTGTGTGTGTGTGTGTGTGTGTGTGTGTGTGTGTGTGTGTGCATGTGAGTGAATGTTCGCGGATGCGTACGTATAAGGCATCATTGTTACCACCGCCAATCGTCACTGAATTGTTTGGCAGGGTTTTTACGAACGTTTGTCGCTTTCGGGTACCCCCCTCCACTCCCGCCCACACACCCTCCTTCCTCCACCACCCCCACCACTCCAAAAATGCACACAGAATGTCGAGAACCTAGCCTAGAGTTAGAACAAGGAAATTCCACAACCGACAGACAACCAGACACATTCAGCAGACAGACCGACAACACACACACACACACACACACACACACACACACACCACACACACCACGCACGCACGCACACACGCACGCACGCACGCACAACGCAGCACACACACACACACACACACACACACACACCACACACAACACACACACACACACACACACACACACACACAACACACACACACACACACACACACACACACACACACACACACACACACACACACACACACACACACACGGAAGCAGCTTCATCACTGCATGACCAACCACACCAACACCGCCACCGCCACCGCCACCGCCGCCGCCACCATCACATCAAACCCAGCATACATACAGTCACCATGACGCACTATAGCTACCGCGACAAAAGGGAGATAAGGGCCACTAACGCAAACACGCCGCAGGCAAACACCGAAGTGCAGTGTTGGAGGAACAAACAACTCAAGATGCCGGACAGTTAACCCCGGGCTGGCCCCGAGGCGGGACTGGCCCCCGGGCCCCCCCAGGATCCCCCGGGCCCCCAGGCCCAGGAATCTGGATAACGAGCAAGGAACAATTTGCTTCCCTGTCCACGACCCCTAGGGGGCCTTTGGCCCTCGATAAGCCTCGCTTTGTCCCCGGGGGTATGCGAAACACGGCCACTTGTCGCGCCCTCGGGGGTGGGGGTGGGTGGAGGTGGGGTGAGTTTGGGATGGAGGAATGGGGGGTAGAGGGGGTAGATTGATGGGGAGGGGGAGAAGGAGAGAGAACAGGAGGAGAGGAGGCGTAGAACCGATAGGCGCTCGGTGCCGAATTCAAGATTTTTATTTTATTTTTTAGGTATTGAACATTGAGGACCAAAAACACGCTTCTCTCTCTCTCTCTCTCTTCTGACGTGGGTGGGGGCGGGGTTTGGGGACGGAGAGTAGGTTTAGGCAGGGGAGTCAGGCTGAAATTTCACCGGACACTAGTACGCATTAAAACCAAAACGTCCCCTCTTTTATTCCTCCACAATAAAAAGACTGAAACTGGACCGGATCCCCAGGATAACAAGACTGCAACTGGACCGGATTAATTAACACACAGCACTATGCACAACAAACAGTTAAAGGTACCGGTATTTAACATCCAGGGACATAAAACAGTCATCCAGCGGTTGCCCCCCCCCCCCCCCTCCCCCCCACCAACCCCCCACCCCGCCCCGCACCCCCAGTGCAAAACTGAACTTACACCGGATTCAAGTACTTTAGCATCCAAAAACATAAGAGGGACTGCGGGATTTGGGGGTCTCTTTTTGTCCATCGCACAAGACTGAAGTTTAATCGTGTACATGTATGCATTAACATGGAAAGAAAAGACGGCAAATTGAACGGAAGAGTCGATGGAAGACATACAGTGTCCACCAACCACACTCTTTGTGACCGGCCAGTCAGTGGAAGACAGTGTCCACCAACCAGAATATCTGTGGCAGTTCACTCAGTGAAAGACAGTGTCCACCAACCACAATCTTTGTGACAGTCGAGTCAGTGGAAGACAATGTCCCAAAACCACGGTCTTTGGGACAGTTCAGTCAGTGGAAGAATGTGTCCCAAAACCACAATCTTTGTGACAGGCCAGTCAGTGGAAGACAGTGTCCCAAAACCACAATCTTTGTGACAGGCCAGTCAGTGGAAGACAGTGTCCCAAAACCACAGTCAATGGGACAGTTCAGTCAATGGAAGACAGTATCCCCAAACCACAATCTTTGGGACAGGCAAGTCAGTGGAAGACAGTGTCCACCAACCACAATCTTTGTGATAGTCCAGTCAGAGGAAGACAGTGTCCACCAACCACAATCTTCGTAACAGGCCAGTCAGTGGAAGACAGTGTTCCAAAACCACAATCTCTGGGACAGTCGAGTCAGTGGAAGACAGTGTCCCAAAACCACAATTTCTGGGACAGCCGAGTTAGTGGAAGGCAGTGTCCCAAAACCACAATCTCAGCGACAGGCCAATCAGTGGAAGACATAGTCCAGAAAAAATAATATTTGGGACGGGCAAGTCAGTGGATGACAGTGTCCACCAACCACAATCTCTGGGACAGGCCAGTCAATGGAAGAGTGTGTCCCAAACCCACCATATTTGGGACAGGCCAGCCACTGGAAGACCGGCCATAAACCTGAACGCCTGACCAGAAGTGCGAGCCCGCAACCACGCAAGCGTTACGCTAAGCACCTAACCGCTCGGCCACCTCCGCTCACACATTATTGGCTTCTCCAGCTTGTCATACTCTGCAAGCATATCTCCAATCGCAGCCTCTGCTCTCAAATTATTTTGACTCCCCCTTATCACGTTTTTGTACACTTGTCGTTCCCTCTGTGCCGGTAACCAGTAATGTTTAGGAAACAGCGTAGGGAACGGAAGCTGTCAAAGTTTGTAAACGGAAACTATCCGTTGCAAAAATGAAGATAAGTGAAGCAACAATCTTTCGGGTGACAGGATTCTGACAAGTCGATCCAAAACAAGAGCGTTCACTGAATGTTCTTATTTTCGTTCTCTGTACACGCGTACAGCCAGCCTGAGTCGTGTTTTTTTTCTCTTCTTTCTTGAAATATCGAAATGAATAATCCAAGCGGAACAACTCTGTACTCTGTACAGCAGCATGTACTCTTCGGGGAAACTCTGTGTGTGTGTGTGTGTGTGTGTGTGTGTGTGTGTGTGTGTGTGTGTGTGCGTGCGTGCGTGCGTGCGTGCGTGCGTGCGTGCGTGCGTGCGCGCGTGCGTGCGTGCGTGCGTGCGTGCGTGCGTGCGTGCGCGCGTGCGTGCGTGCGTGTGTGTATGTATGTGTGTGAATGCGCGAACGGTGTGTAATAACGGCTGATTTTTTGTTCCGCAAAAAGATTAGCGCTGAACACGGAACTGCATCCATTATCACCATTATTATCATTATTATTATCACTGCGGTATCATCGAGCGCCTGTGGTGGGTAACCTACAGCTACTGGGAGCCGGAACTGCCGAAGGAAAGGTCAAAACAACGCAAGGTGCAGGGGAATTTGCGTGGAACCACAGAGGTCCTGTGCACGATGAACCCTTAGCGAGGAGATACGAGGGCTGAACTGAGCGGCATCATCATTATTATTAATACGCAGCACCATATCATCGAGCGCCTGCGGTATAGCCTACAGCTACTGGAAACCGGAAGTGGCGAAGGAAAGGTCAGAGCAGCGCAATGTGCAGGGGAGCTCGGGCGAATCAGAGAGGTCCTGTGCTCCAATCCTGCTAATGCTCCATGATCCCTTAGCGAGGAGGTGCGAGGGCCATCGTCATTATTATTAATACGTAGTACCACATCACCGAGCGCCTGTGGTTGTAGGCCTACAGCTGCTGGAAACCGGAAGTGGCCTCACGAAGAAAGGTCAGAGCAGCGCAAAGTGGTTTGAGCGGGATCACAGAGGTCCTGTGCTCCATGATCCCTTAGCGAGGAGATGCGAAGGCCGAAATGAACGGCATAATCATTATTATTAATACGTAGTGCCGTAGCATCGAGCGCCTGTGGTATAGCCTACAGCTACTGGAAACCGGAAGTGGCCGCACGCAAGGTGCAGGGGAGCTCGGGCGGGATCAGAGAGGTCCTGCGTCCCAATCCTGCTAATGCTCAATGATCCCTTAGCGAGGAGATGCGAGGGCCATCATCGTAGTACCTATCATCGAGCGCGTGTGGCCCCGTCCCTAATAAGCCGTAAAGCATCATGAAAGAAAAGCGCCTGTGGTGGTAGCCTACAGCTACTGGAAACCGGAAGTGACGAAGGATAGGTCAGAGCAGCGCAACGTGCAGGAAGGTTTGGGCTGGATCAGAGAGGTCCTGTGCCCCAATCCTGCTAATGCTCCATGCTCTTTGCGAGGAGGTGCGAGGGCCGAGCTTGAGCGGCATCATCCTTATTATTAATACGTAGTACCATATCATCGAGCGCCTGTGGTGGGTAAACTACAGCTACTGGAATCCGGAAGTGGCGAAGGAAAGGTCAGCGAAGCGCAAGGTGCAGGGAAGCTCGGGCGGATCAGAGAGGTCCTATGCACGATGATCCCTTAGCGAGGAGATGCGAGGGCCGAGTTTGAGCGGCATCATCATTATTATTAATACGTAGTACCATATCATCGAGCGCCTATGGTGGGTAGCCTACAGCTACTGGAAACCGGAAGTGGCGGAAAAAAGGTCAGAGCAGCGCAAGGTGCAGGGGAGCTCGGGCGGGATCAGAGAGGTCATGTAGTACCTCTGACCTTTCGCGCTGCTCTGACCTTTCCTACGTAGTACCATATTATCGAGCGCCTGTGGTGGTAGCCTACAGCTACTGCAAACCGGAGGTGGCCGCACGAAGAAAGGTCAGAGCAGCGCAAGGTGCAGGGAGGTTTGGATTGGATCAGAGAGGTCCTGTGACTCATTATTATTAATACGTAGTACCGTATCACCGAGCGCTTGTGGTGCTAGCTAGCCTACTGCTACTGGAAACCGGAAGTGGTCGCACGAAGAAAGGTCAGAGCAGCGCAAGGTGTAGGGAGGTTTGGGCTGGATCAGAGAGGTCCTGTGACTCATTATTATTAATACGTAGTACCGTATCACCGAGCGCCTGTAGTGCTAGCTAGCCTACAGCTACTGGAAACCGGAAGTGGTCGCACGAAGAAAGGTCAGAGCAGCGCAAGGTGCAAGGAGGTTCGGTCGGGATCAGAGAGGTCCTGTTCCCAATCCTGCTAATGCTCCATGATCCCTTAGCGAGGAGGTGCGAGAGCCGAGCTTGAACGGCATCTGGGCGTCGCTGTGGTGAACCGCCGCGCTGCCACTCCCCATTGTCTTTCAGTGAAGCACGCGGGTTTCTCCGTGTGACGGGTCTTTTTACTCCCCGGTGAGGGTGGAGGGGTGGGGGTGGGGGGAGGGGAGGGGGGGGGGGGGTGAGGTGGGGGGCGAGGCGCTTCATTGTCGGTTCTCGACCCGTTGGCGGTCAGTTTGTTCGTGTCGGGGTCCTTGATAGGAGGGAGGGAGGGAGGGAAAGGGGGCGATATCGGAAGGGGGGTGTGCGGTGGGGTGTGTGTGGGGGGGGGGGGGGGGGGGGGGGGGGGGGGGAAGGGAGGGGGAGAATCAAAACGGGAGGAAGAGTAGGGGGCAGGGGGATGGGATAATGAAAGAATGATGGAAAAAATAAGGGAGAGAGAAAGAAAGAGAGAGTGGGACAGAGAGAGACAGACAGATAGACAGAGACAGACAGACAGAGACACAGACACAGAGAGACCCAGATACAGAGACATTTGTTTTTTACGCCCAGTCAACCAGTACTGTTATAGAAAGGCGAATCGAGAGAGAGAGAGAGAGAGAGAGAGAGAGAGAGAGAGAGAGAGAGAGAGAGAGAGAGAGAGAGAGAGAGAGAGAGAGAGAGAGAGACAGACAGACAGACAGACAGACAGACAGACAGACAGACAGACAGACTGACAGACTGACAGACAGACAGAGAAACTTGTTTGTTTTTTACGCCCTGTCAACCAGTACTGTTATAGCAAGGCGAAGAGAGAGAGATAACAAGAGACAGACAGACAGACAGAAAGACAGAGGGCGACAGACAGACAGAGACAGAGGTGAGCTGAGAAGGAGAGTAAGCAAGTTGGTGTTTTACGCCCAGTCAGCCGGTGCGGTTATATCAGGGCGATTGAGTAGGGGGGAGAGAGATGGAATCTAGAATAGTCAAATGTAAGTCCTGTAAATTCACTCCGATCATTCTACGCCATGGCGAGATGTCATCGACCGCATCATTCGATCTGACAGACTTCGGAACTGGTTTTCCAAAATAGCACTCTGTCACAATACAAGACATCAAATAATGCCAGAATAACTCAGTTGCATCATGCGTCTCTGATGCCCACCACAAATATTTACGTTTTGCGTAGGCAGGAGTAATGCAGTTGCCCGTGACACGGCCAATCCCTCTCAGACAGAGAGTAATCAACAATTAGGCTTTAATTAAACTCCACTTGCTTGGCAGTCGCTGATCGTTCATCCTGCCCGCTGGCTGTGTTGGGGCTAGCGCTACAGCAACCCCTCCCGACACTTGTATCGCTGGTGGTGTAGCGGTTAAGCTTCTTGAGGGATCGTGGACAGAACTGTATGCTTTAAAATTGTGTGTGTGTGTGTGTGTGTGTGTGTGTGTGTGTGTGTGTGTGTGTGTGTGTGTGTGTGTGTGTGTGTGTGTGTGTTCTGTTGTGTTGTGTGTGATGCGTGTGTGGGGGGGGCGGGGGAGGGGGGGGGGAGGAGAGAGAGAGAGAGTTGTTTGTGTGTGTGTGTGTGTGTGTGTGTGTGTGTGTGTTGGGTTGTGTGGTGGTGTGTGTGTGTGTGTGTGTGTGTGTGTGTGTGTGTGTGTGTGGTGTGTGTGTGTGTTGTGTGTTGGGTTGTGTGTTGGTGTGTGTGTGTGT
>JABMCL010003174.1:60000-75000 GCA_018857735.1 Alviniconcha marisindica
TGTAGAAAAAGGGATTACTGAAGTTGTGGCTATGTGAAGTCGCTAAGCGTTATGATGTTATGATGATGATAACAACTATGGTGATAATGACGACGACGACGACAATAATGATGCTCAAGACCACGATGATCATGGTGGTCATATTCAGCGTCTTTATCTTAGGCTGGATTTTGCTTTTGCCGACAACAACAACAACAACAACAACAAAGAATAGCGCCTAACAAAAGCAATTTAAGTATGGGAGATGGCAGTAAACCTATACACACTGCACGTGCACAAACGCTTCTAATTTTCACGCTGATTCGACGTAGAAGTACTTGAGAGTATTACTTCAGTATTCTAAAGAACATTACTTCTGCCTCACAGTATTAGGGCTTAATGGCATATAAACAAGCGAAGAAAACAACACTATCAACAAAACGGAACAGAATATAATAGAAAATGTTCAACAACAACAACAACAAGAAAAGAGTGATCGCCTCCGTAACTGTTTTGATCGATTAGCTCTCTCACAGACGAAGGAGGAGGAGGAAGAAGATCTATGGAGAAGATCTATAGAGGAAGATCTAGAGGACGGACAATGCCAGTAAAACTGAAAAACACGCAAGCTTTTCTGTGGAAGTTCTTATGCGCCGTATATAAATTTTCATTCATTCTACATCCATTCAAGAGGAGTGAGAAAATCACTATCATTGTCAGCGGAGCAAGAAAATAAAAATAAAAATAATAATATAAACGCCACAAGACGAAGGACAAAAACAAGAAGAACGTTTATCCCATTCTAAGGGCGAGGCTGCATTACAAAAACGACGAAACAAGCCAGACTACAAATGATCCCCTGTAGGACAAGTAAGCAGTTGCGCGTGAGACAAGCCATACGACGGAAGTAAACGACCCTGTGGGAACTCGACTGACACACAAAATACACACACGCACGCCGCTTTAGAATCGATCTGATCCGCTGAGGGCTCCACTCACCGACCCCCCCCCCCCCCCCCTCCGACCCCCTGCCCCCAACCTCGTGCTCCCCCCTGACTCCCCCCCCCCCCCCCCCCCCTCCGCCTCCCCTCAGCACCTCCAGTAGCCAGCGTGTCAACACTCACTTGCCGTAGACTTGGAGACAGCGTCAGCTTCTTCTGTTTAGTCACCGTCGCCATCATCTCCTTCTTCGTCTACCTCCTCGTATTTCTGCCTCCTCGTTTTTTCGCTTCTTTGTTATTATTATTGTTATTATTATTATTATCACCCATCCGTCAAGCCTCTCCTCCTCCTCTTCTTCTTCTCTTTCCTCTTGTCTTGTCTTTCCGGCTCGAAGCATCCGCTCTTCCTCTGTTTTTGTTCTTCCTGCTCTAGGCATCAGCTGTTCCTGTCTTCTTGTTCTTCCTGTTGCTTCAGGCATCAGCTCTTCCTGTCTGCTTGTTCTTCCTGTTTCTCCAGGCACCAGCTCTTCCTGTGTTCTTGTTCTTCCTGTTGTTCCAGGCATCAACCCTTGCTGTCCTCTTGTTCTTCCTGTTGCTCCAGGTATCAACTCTTCCTGTCTTCCTGTTCTTCCTGTTGCTTCAGGCATCAGCTCTTCCTGTCTTCTTGTTCTTCCTGCTGCTCCAGGCATCAGCTCTTCCTATCTTCTTGTTTTACTTGATCCAGGTATCAGCTCTTCCTGTTCTTCCTGTTGCTCCAGGCATCAACTCTTCCTGTCTTCTTGTTCTTCCTGCCCAAGGCATCAGCTCTTCCTGTCTTCTTGTTTTTCCTTCCCAAGGCATCGGCTCTTTTTGTCAGCTTGTCCTTCCTACTCCAAGCATCAGCTCTTCCCCTCGATCTTCTTCGGTTCCTCTCACTGTTCTTGTTCTTTCTCTTCCTCCTCCTTTCCTTCCTCCTCCTTTTCTAATTCTTCTAGACTTCAGCTTCCTCTCCCTCACATCCCCCTTCCTTCCCTTCTTCTTCAGTTCGTTCTTCTCCTTGTTAATTCTCTCTGGGTTTATTGTTGTTGTTGCTGTTGTTTTGTTGTGTGTGTGTGTGTGTGTGTGTGTGTGTGGTGTGTGTGTGTGTGTGTGTGTGTGTGTGTGTGTGTGTGTGTGTGTGTGTTTCTCGTGCTTTTCATGGCGTTTCTAGAACTCCTCTTCCGCTTGTTCATATCACCGTTCTTCCTCTTCTCCTTCAGTTCTCCTCCGTGTTCTTGATCTTCTCTCGTCTTTGTCTTCCCCGTCCCCCCCGTGCGATTCGTCTTGATGTGACCCTGTGCGTTTGACGGGAACGTTAAAATCCAAGAACGAATGAACCAACTTTCTGCGCATTCATCTAACGTCGAAGTTGCCTTGCTATTTTCCTGACTGGCTCACGACACGAACCTGCATGTAAGTGATTTTTCTTCTCTCAAGTGGGAATATCCGGTCTTCTAAATTATTTCTAGAAAATGAAGCTCGTCAGCTTTATGGGCGTTTCTGTCTTAACTGATGTATTTGACTGAAAGGGGAAAACCTTTTATTCAACATGTCAAGGAGTGCAGGGAATTAACCGTCTGGCATTTTAACCCTTTACAGCCAGCGCAGAAGCTGTGTGCCGCCTCTGCACGTTCCTATCCACCGTTGCCACGTGCCTTGCTTTCTGTACGTACGTTAACGAAATGTACAAGTCGTAAGTCATCGTTATGAACTGCCTTTGATATCTCATCGCCCACTTTGAGGTGAAATTCTCTACGTCGCCGTTCTTAGTTAGTAAAATCACTCACAACCCTGCTCCCCTCACCCTCCTCTCACTCCTTCCTTTAAGTATATCTTCAGTTTGTTAGCACGGGGATTGATTAAAGGGGAAGCCACTCTGCGTGCCCTCACGAGCTAAGAGCGAGCACTGACGGGCATATGCGCGGGGAAAACGGACGATGCGAAGATGTTAAAGTGATCTGGGTCATCAAATAGTCATGTGCGTGCTGTATGTACTGATGGTTGGGTTGGGTGAGGACTATGGCAGTTTGCTTGCGTCAGAAGCACATAATTGTAACCGTGTGCACACAACTGCAATCATGTGAGCATAACTGCCATTATGTGAACATAACTGCCATTATGTGAACATAATTGTAATTTCGACGCACACAGTTAGCGGCACGCAAAAGCACATAAGTGTACTTGTCTCTACATTACTAATTATCTGAACATAATTACCAAATAATTCTACACAATTACTAAATATATATTTTGACGCTGGGTTGCAACGGTTTACAAGCGTCAAGAGTATATAATTGTAATTACTACCACAGAATTATAATCATCCACAGAATTGTAATCAGTTTGCCTTTCACGCTGCTTCCAACGGTTTACTTGCGTCAAAAGTACATCATTCCAGTGAAGTGCTCCAGATAATTACAATTATGCCGGCATAATTACAACTGTGTAGACATATAATTACAATGATGTGCCCGAGATATTTACAATTATGTCGGCATAATTACAATTAGGCCGGCATAAATACAAGCGTGTGAACATATAATTACAATGGTGCGGACACGATTACAACGGTGTGGGCATGATTCCAGTTGCGAAGACATAACTACAGTCTAGTGGACCCATAAAATACAACTCTGTGGGCATAATCATAACTTGTGTGTTTTTGACGCAAACGAGCAGCCATAGAGGACCGGAAGATTCTACAGTAGGACTTCAAGTGGAGCGTACCAACTGACGGGTATCTGGCGTTTGTCAGGGGCTGTTTACCTGGATGACGCAGTCTTGTCACCCACGGTAGAGATAATACCCAGCTGCCTCTTTCTCTGTATAAACCCTGCAGTAACGGAACTGCGCAAGAATCAACACGTGGTTCGATAACACTTCGAGACTGTGACTGATAGAAGTGACCATAATTATAATTATCAGACGTAACATCAACTTAGGTACGGCCAGGAAAGAACGTCAGAAGAAGAAGGAGATGAAGAAACGTGTTGGCGATTACCTTCCGTGCCGTGCTGTGTACCTTAAAGTTGTCTGTCATCGCCTCAGTTCCGCCACGCCAATTACTCCTGCCAAAGCCGTAACTCGCAGTCACTGCATCACTGTTCCTTGCTCTTGCCTGGCCTCTTCAAGCGCGCACACTCTTATGCATCATGTATATATTTAATGCAGGATCTGTGATGTGGGCCCTGCAAGCAGAAATGTAACTGCCATGAGAAAAAGAAAAGAAAAAACATGAAAAGTTTCATGAAAACCGTGGAAAAGTCTGAAACAAGAATGATTGCTAGTGTTCTAAAACAAGATTCAAACACACAAAAGATTCAAAATAACACTATTTATTAGGACAAAACACAGCATGCGATTTTTCGGGGTAATCCCCTTTAACAAGCTACAAAAGGACACTTAAAAAACAATTAAGCGGTGAAAAACGATAAAAAATTAGACGGACAGTTTATCTTTTGGTGGGTGCTTGAAAAAAAAATGATTTTATTTGTTTGGATCTTGATACAATCATGAAAGTGTTTAGTCGCTGTAAATGGAATTGAAGCTTTTGAATTGGACTGTGAATTGGATTGAAGCTGTTGAACTGGACTAAAGCTTTTAAATTAAACTGAAGCTTCAACTGAATGGAGGATCAACACTCAAGGGAGTTAACTAGCTCTCGAAAGACATCACGCAAATACAACAACGAAAACCTTAGTCGTCTACGGTGACTCTCACCTGGCACGCGAGTAAATACAAGGTACATAAACTCCACCAGAGGTACACCCTTATGACTTTAACTGACTGTAAATATTGAGGAAATCTGAACTGACCAATTCATTGACCGGAGGATAGTGGATGGATGGGTAGCTGGCTTGATTAATTGATTGACTCTTTCATTAATTGGCTATTTGTTTATTTACATATTAATTCAGGCAGTCTCCTTTCGGCACAGAGGGTTCTGTGCTGAGCTCCGAAGATCTCGTGATTCAATCCCACAAGCTTTCTGTCTGAGCATCGTGCGGTACTGTGGTGACTGTTGGAATGCTCGACGTGACGATTTGAGCTTGACTCCCGCTTTCAAATGACTGTGACAGGACTGAAGGTTTTGTTCAGAATCCGTCCGTCCCTCGCTCTGTTGCTATGATTTAGCTAATTGTGGGCCTGTCACGAGGGCCAATCTTCGAGCTTTTTCCGCGGAACGATGATTTGTGGCCTTCTGATTGGGTGAAGCTGTTCTGGTGATTGACAGCCCGGAACTGTAGCTCTGTTGCTGACCCCGATAGTCTGGACAGCCTCGGTAAAGTGTAAAGTGACAGGACTGATTGATTGATTGACTGATTGAACTTTATTTCTCAACGGTGAAGATATTAGCACAAAGGCCACATCTGCCGTTGCTACAGTACTACTAATAACCAAGACATTCACAGTGAAATATTATGACAGAAGGCTATAGACAAATACAGCATCAATAAGGCAGACTGCCCCGCGCGACCAAACGTTGCCACGGGATGTCTGTCCAATAAACCCTTGCCTGCAGCTTTTGATGCTGATCTAGAATATATATATATTTCGTTTTTGTTTTTTGTTTTTTAATTTTTGTCTTACTGTTGAACTGCTAGTGTATTTTAATTTAATCAAAATAAAATTAGTTCGTGTATGCTTTAAATTATTACAGTAATACGATTTTTATTTAAAACAAAATTTTAAAATCAGTTGGTCATAATCTTTGTCATGTCAGATGGAACTGTATTAACTAGATACGGTTCTTTGTTGTTGTTTTTAATGCAGGTATTTCTTAGCTATGTATTGAGCCTGATATGTGAAGCTGTACTGTGCTTGGAGCTCGTTTTTTGCAGAACTGGGACAGACGCATTATAAATAAAATTTATTATTTATTATTATTGGAATATGAAAGGCTGTTCCGCATTATGGACTGGCCTAGACCTCGGGAGCTGTGTGAAAGTCGAGGTGGCCGTTCTTCCGTCCCTAATAGTCTTTATGGTTTTTGTGGAGGTAAAGCAACACTGAACATGGAGTGGCCCAGACCTCAGGAGCTGTGTGAAAGTCGAGGTGGCCGTCCTGGGCTCCCGATCCCCGTCCCTAACAGTCCCTACGGCTTCTGTGGACGTAAGGCAACATTCAGCGTGGACTGGACTGAGCTCAGGAGCTGTGTGAAAGTCGAGGTGGCCGTCCTGGGCTCCCCGTCCCTAACAGTCACTATGGCTTCTGTAGACGTAAAGCAACATTGAACGTGGACTGGACAGAGCTCAGAAGCTGTGTGAAAGTCGAGGTGGCCGTTCTCCCGTCCCTAATAGTCTTCATGGTTTCTGTGGAGGTAAAACAAAAGTGAACGTGGACTGGACAGAGCTCAGGAGCTGTGTGAAAGTCGAGGTAGCCGTCCTGGGATCCCCGTCCCTAATAGTCTTTATGGCCTCTGTGGACGGAAAGCAACATTAAAAGCAGAAGAAGAATGGAAGTAGAAAAAGCTCATGAGATGTGTGAAAGTCGAGGTGGCCGTCATGGGGTCCCCGTCCCTAATAGCGGTAGCTGTGGACGAAAAGCAACACTGAACGAACGTGGACTGGAACGTTACTGGTCCGCTACCTTGCAATGGAACGCCTTGTGTTTACTGTCAATAACAGTGGTACAGAAAAGAAGGAGTGTGTGTGTGTGTGTGTGTGTGTGTGCGTGTGTGTGTGTGTGTGTGTGTGCGCGCGTACGTGTCACAGTATTTGTGTGTGTGTGTGTGCGTGTGCGTGCGTGCGTACGTGTTACAGTGTGTGTGTCTGCGCGCACGCGCGTGATGTGTTTATACTCTGTGCGCATGTGTGTGTGTGTGTGTGTGTGTGTGTGTGTGTGTGTGTGCAGAGAGAGAGAGAGAGAGTTCGCGCGCGCGCGCGTGTGTGTGTGTGCGCGCGCGCGCATGTGTTAGATACAATCAGATCCGTTCGTCGTACTTCTGCGTACATCTTTTTGAAGACACTTGCTCGTGCCATGAATAAACAGACGAGCTGCAGAATACGAACAGTATCCTACATCTTCACCAAAGCCAGAAAGCAGATCAGATAAGACAACGCGTCACACAGCACAAAGAGCCATTGAAGTTAAAAGAAAACGTGGCTATTCAGTGCAAATTCCGCTCGCGTTCGAAGTTGGATCTGAGTTTACTTCTCTAGCTGCCTCTTTGCTAGTATGGAGTACCTCCAAGGGAGAGAAGAAGAAAAAAAATGAATGAAGAATAAAAGTGATTTACGTCAGTTGTAGTTTCTCTCACTAGTTACCTGTGTGTGTCTATACCCCCCAAACGCATGATCAATCCGTATGTTACCTGTTACGGTGTCTGCAGTTTTCTTTCCGTTTTTGTTTTCCAAGCAGCAGACACACACGGTGTGTTGTCGCCATTTTGCCATGTGGGCAGTAGCTTCCATGACTAGGTAGGGTTGAAACCACAGCAGCACTCAGTTTTCGCCCCTGTCAACCTCTCTCGCTCTACTTCCAACCCATTTATCGCTTAAGCAGAAAACACACAATACAAGTCCGCAGCTTTGAACCGAAGAAACTTGCCATCGCGTTTGATAAATGAAGATGGTGTTTCAGAAAACCACGAGAATTTTCAAGCGAGGGGAAAAGGGTTCACTTTGCTGACATAACCTCGACTTTTATCTCTCTATCTCTCTCTTTTAAAGCAAGAACAAACTGACACGTGTCCATCAAGACAGCTGCACGTCGTTTTGCACGCTTTTCACGAAACCGTAGTGACTGAGTTGATTTTTTTTTCTTCTTTTTTTTCTTGCATGGTCTGTGTCCGCAGTTAAACAGTGTCGAAAAGGCTGATTTAAGCGTATGGCCTCAGGTTTGCAGAGGTGTTGACAGTTTCCGCTTTTTTATTCTTTTCTTTTTTTACATTAATTGTTTTGTTTTTTAAATTATGGCGACTGTTGGGTGAGCGATTGTCGTCTGCTCTCTTGTAATTGAAAAAAAGAAGGCAAGTAATGTCAATGTTGTTGTTGTTGTTGTTGTTGTTGTTGTTGTTGTTGTTGTTGTTGTTGTTGTTGTTGTTGTGTGTGTGTGTGTGTGTGTGTGTGTGTGTGCGTGGGTGTGTAGGTGTGTGTGTGCGTGTGTGTGTGTGTGTGTGTAACATGGGCGTTTTGGAAAAGTGCTGAACAGGAAAGAAATTCAAAAAGATAAGCATTGGACCTTACTTATCTGTGTCAGCTTTCTTTGTTGCTACATTCAGGATTACGACCATAATGTTTCAAATCCGACATCCTGGCTTTGCTTATAAAGAAAAAGCGTTATGCCACTGCTTTGGTAAAAACTGATATTGCACGTCAAAGACAATCCATCCATCCTATGCTAACCAGCATTAACTGCCCTTCAGAAATGACGAGACCGCAACAACAAAACAAATACAACAAAACAAAACAAGCCAAAAAACAAAAACAAAAAAACAAAAAATGACGGCATCGCTTGCGATGTGACAATGTGGTGGCGTTAAAGGCACAGGCTCTCTCTGTCTCTCCCCAACCTCAGCTAACTGGGATTTCGAGACCCTGGCTGATACCTGTCGTGAGTCTTCGTGTCGGTAAACAATTCTAACAAACGATCCGGTCATGCAGGCTGTCCTCTGACCGGACAGGTGGCCAGGGTGCGATCTTTAATGACGCACGTCTCGGCAATCAGTCTGTGGAGTCAAACCCACTGAGAGAACTACAAACGGCAAACATTGGTTTTACAACATCCTTCCTCAAAGGAGGTAGGAGGAAAGGTGCCGGAAAGCGAGGCTTGGAGTGTGAGCGGTCGAGCAGTATCTGGGAACCCTTTAATAATAATAATAATAATAATGTACATTTACCATGCGCTCATCAACGCCCTGAGCGTTCACATGATACATATCAACCTAAATATGATATTCTATACACATGCAGAGCATAGTTCTACCAAAACAATTTACCTAAAGTTGTTGTTTTTTAAACTATAATTTTACAGTGTTTTCCTACTCCGGGAGAGTGAAGTCCCCTGAATGGAGGCGGCAGCGGAGAAGAGCCTATCTGCGACATTTTTTTATCTTCAGGCATGGACCTGTTATAATTTATACTAGACTACCAGCTAGAGGAACCTACTATCCAATTTGCATGTTCCCCACGAACAGTGAGTGTTTGATCGGCATTTCTGATGCCTTTTCTGCCTTTTGTTTACGGTTAGCTCAGTTTGTAAATTCAAAGGAAGATAATCAAGACATTTTTAAACAAAATCCATGTTTCGAAGTTTTTAATCTGTTGGATGATACGTGTTTTTGAGACGGCTATATCAGTTCCTTTAATTGACTGTACTCCTAGCGTCTCACACTGTCAGGTACGCATAGCTCGCTAAGTGCAGATTTGGCCCTCACTTGTTTTCGGTGAAAACAACTTGGTATTTCCCAGGAACGTTAAGGAACTGAACTGACAGGGGCCGTGGGCCTGGTGGTCTACCTGACTGGACTGTAATCCAGCGATAACAGCTGGCATGGGTTCGATCCACGGACGAGGCAGAGTGATGGATTTTTATTTTATTTTATTTTTTTCTCTCTCGGTTTTTCCAAGTTACCCATCACGGAGTCCACGGCGGTTCCTCGGTGCAGTTTCGTCAGTCTAATCTCGCATTCTTGCGTACAGCACACACTGAGATCTTTGCGTATGTTAAAGATACCATGTCCACTTTTCAGCTGGAGGTCTGTACAACACACACACTCGCGCGCGCGCACGCACGTACACACACACACACACACACACACACACACACACACACACACACACACACACACAGGATTATGAGTCTATGTCTACTTTGAAGTCACATGGCTCCAAAAACATACCCTCGCTTTTAATAGTCATCAAGCCGTGTGGCCTTTCATCTAGCATTAGGCACGCTAAAAATGTAAAACCCAAACCTCCTCAGAATCACCAGACAATCTGAAGCAGCAGCGGCAAGGCGAGTCTTACGTAACGCACAGCCGTGCTTCAAGGACTGTGAATCTGCACCTTACACTGGACGACCTGTTGTCTGATAGTCCTGAACCACTTTTGAACCAAAGCCGTGAAGTACGCTACCGAGCGACAGGTTACACGAACGTGACGAAGTAGGGGAAAATGACGTAGGTTATGCCGGGTTTGAACTAAGTCGACGCGGAGTTGGTTTACGGCGGGTTTGATACTTTCATCACTGATATACGGGTGATGGCGCCGAGACGAAAACTGGGGAAATTCGAGCAGGTTACAGGCCGTCCATTCCAAAGCCCTTCAGTGCAGTATATGCCACCCACGCCTTTTTGATCTTTCTAACCGTGTCATTTGTAAATCAAATTGTCCTTGATAAGGCGACATCGGTGTACCCTTTCGTCAGAAGAAGACAACTTCAAATAATACGAGATTTATCCCCCCCCCCCCCCCTCCCCCTCCCCCTCAAAGAGCAGGTTGCCCAACAGGCATTCGTGCCGAAACCTTTGTCCTTGCGTAATAAATCTCTCTCTCTCTCTCTCTCTCTCTTCTCTCTCTCTCTCTCTCTCTCTCTCTCTCTCTCTCTCTCTCTCCCTTGCGCAGAAGTCTCTCTGTCTCTCTCTGTCTCTCTCTCAAAGAGCAGGTTGCCCGACAGGCATTCGTGCCGAAACCTTTGTCCTTGCGTAATAAATCTCTCTCTCTCTCTCTCTCTCTCTCTCTCTCTCTCTCTCTCTCTCTCTCTCTCTCTCTCTCCTCCCTTGCGCAAGAAGTCTCTCTCTCTCTCTCTCTCTCTCTCTCTCTCTCTCTCTCTCAAAGAGCAGGTTGCCCGACAGGCATTCGAGTCGAAACCTTTGTCCTTGCGTAATAAAGTTCTCTCTCTCTCTCTCTCTCTCTCTCTCTCTCTTGCGCAAAACCGGAAGTAGACGTTAGCAGCAGCCGGCGCGTGATGCAAGAGAGGGAAGGGAATGACGTTTGAACTTGAGCCAGAACCAAGCAACCTGTCGACGAAACACGGAGAGTACGCCGCTGGGTAGGGGAAATTATAGGTCCTGTGAGAACCGGCGGAGTGAACAGCACGCCAGCTCTGTGCGCCCCTCGTGCACTCCGGGCCCAGATGAGGGAGGTGTGAAGACGGAATAAGTGCCTCCTTCTTTGCGGCGCGTGCCGTGCGGGATAGGGTACTGTGGCGGTGGGGGTTGGGGCTGGGGGTAGGGGAGGGGTAGGGGTAAGGGTGGGGGTGTGGGGTGGATGGGGGCAGGTGGTTGCGGAAAGGAAGGAGGATGGGGAGGTTACAGCATGCATGCACCTTACACCACCCACCTCTCTCTCTGTATGTGGATTTGACTGCCTGTCTGTCGCACTCTGTCTTCCTGTCTCGGCCTGTGTGTCCGTTTGTTCGCCTGTCTCTCTGTCTCCGTATCTGTCTCTCGCTGTGCCCCTGTCTGTCTGTCTGTCTCTCTGTCTCTGTCAGTCTCTCTGTCTCTGTCTGTCTGTCTCTCTCTCTTTGACTGAACCGGCTAAACTACAATCCTCGTAACATAAAGTTTTCGAGTTCGAGTTCGAGTTCTCTCTCTCTCTCCGTCTGTCTCATCTCCCCCCTCTCTCTCAGTCGCTGTCTGTCTGTCTCTGTCTGTCTGTCTGTCTCTCCCTCTCTCTCTGTGTCCGTCTGTCTCTATCTCTCCCCTCCTATCTCTGTCTCTCTCTGTCTCTCTCTCTCTCTCTTGCCCCCCCCCCCCCTCCCCGGTTATTGGCTTTATGATCAGTATTATTTTCATTATCAACAGACCTGACCAGCGAAAAGGAATCAGGTTTCTCTTCTTTCTGGTAATCATGTATTTGGACAGTAAATATTATGATTCTCATTCCGGCTCTCAGTTCTCATTATTTTAGAACTAGTCTCGGCAAGATCTCAGTGCCCTCTCTTTCTCTTCGTTCAAGTTCCACTTTACTCGGGTTAGTTCTCACCAGTCTGCTGGTCAAAGCGTGCATGCATGAACGTGTGTGTGTGTGTGTGTGTGTGTGTGTGTGTGTGTGTGTGTGTGTGTGTGTGTGTGTGTGTGTGTGTGTGTGTGTGTGTGAACGCGGACGGTGTATCGTGTGTGCTAGTGTGTGTATGTGTGTGTGTGTGTGTGTGTGTGAACGCGGACGGTGTATCGTGTGTGCTGGTGTGTGTGTGTGAACGCGGACGGTGTGTCGTTTGTGCCAATGTGTGTGTGTGTGTGTGTGTGTGTGTGTGTGTGTGTGTGTGTGTGTGTGTGTGTGTGTGTGTGTGTGTGTGTGGTGTGTGTGTGTGTGTGTGTGTGTGTGTGTGTGTGTGTGTGTGTGTGTGTGTGTGAGCGCACGCGCACAGTGTGTCATGTGTGCCAGTGTGTGAGTGTGCGCGCGCGCACTCCCTGTGCGCCGTTTGTGTATGCGCGCGCACAAACACGGTGCGTCGTGTCAGTGTCACAGTGTGCGTGTGCCCAGACCGCCGTGCGTCTGTGTTCCCCCATCCCTCCACCCCACTCCCTCTGTCTGACCTACCGACCACGTGACGTTCAATCACACCAACTATTGGTTGATCAAATACTCCGCTGGACTCGACAACCAACCAACAAGCACACGTCTGACAGAGGAACGAAAGTTTGTGCAGTGTGGCTGAGCATGGTTGCCAACAGACGACCAGCATCACTCTCCTGTGGGGGAGGCGGAAAGAGCGCTGTGAAAATTTGACGTCTGCTGTTTCGTGTGTTGCCAGATGTCTGGACTACCGCGGGAAGCGTGGGGAGCCGTCTGCTTCATGATGGTGCTTCTTCTGCCGCCTCAGGTGAGAGAGAGAGAGAGAGAGAGAGAGAGAGAGAGAGAGAGAGAGAGAGAGAGAGAGAGAGATTTTCTTTTCGCTAATCTATCCTGTAAGTGAAGCGTAATCTGTGATTGATTGCAGAGAGTGCGTAATCAGCGGCTCTGGTACAATTTATCATGTCATAATTTGGCTGGATCACTTGTTCCAGAGGGGTACGTGGTCTAATCGCAGTGACTGGTTATTACGTGACTGTTTTCACGTGCACGACTAAATCAATCTATTCAGTCGTCGACACACACTGACATTTGTTTAAGCTTTTGTACTGTGACTGATTTCTTCATTTACACATTTTGCTTAATCTTCCGCTGTTTTGTTAATCCGTGTTTTATTTAATCATTTATTTATAAATCAGTGAGAAGAAGTACATCACTGACACACCTTTAGTTTATCATTTCAGTGTTGGTCCCGTTCATTCACGGTTCATTTATTTCTTCGTTCAGTTATTCGTTTCTGCTTCACTGAGATGTCTGCACAACTAAAGTGCCAACTGTTCAGTCGCGGCGGTTCGTTTATTTCTTCGTTCGGTTATTCGTTTCTGTTTCAAATGTCTGCACAACTAAAATGCCAGCTATTCGTGGTTCGTTTATTTCTTCGTTCAGTTATTCGTTTCTGTTTTAAATCAGTGTCTGAACAACCGCTACTGAAAATGCCAGCTACCAAATAGCACGGACAAACATTAACATAATCTAGGCTTAAGGAGGCAGATGCCCGACATAATTAAGTATGACTGAAATATATACCCAAAATGCAGCGATTTAAAAAAAAAAAAAATGTTAGTTTTGTGTGAAAATTACTATGTCACCGGGTCTTCCATCCAGTCAACACCCCATCCATACACCCACGCATGAGCTGACTTATGCATTAGTCTGTCCACGCATCCATCGGTTCATTTTTTCGCCCCTTCCTTCAGTCTTTCCTGTCCTCTTCCCTTCCGTCTTCTCCTCGTTCTGCTTGAACCTGAAACAAGAATGACTGCTGGCGTTCTCATTTCTGTTCTAATTAGCGTTCTAATAGTTGTCATGCCAACATTCTTCCAAGCACTGGACATAGACCCCCCCCCCCTCCCCCCACGCCCAAATAAAAATAATAAGTGGATTAGCTCTCTATTTCATTTTTCATCGTTTTTCGCCGTTTTGTTGTTGTTTAAGCAGTGTCGTTTTGTAGCTTGATAAAGGGGATTACCCCGAAAATTGGTTGTGTGTGTGTGTGTGTGTGTGTGTGTGTGTGTGTGTGTGTGTGTGTGTGTGTGTGTGTATGTATGTGTGTGTGTGTGTGTGTGTGTGTGTGTGTTTTTGTCCTAATAAATAGTGCTATTTTGAACCTTTTATGTGTTTGGATCTCGTTCTGTTTGGAAATACCAGACGAAGACCCTGCATACCGCCCATCAGTGACATAGCCGAAGAGCTCGTTTGTTCCGACGTAATGGAAGAAGACATTGGTCCGACAAAAGATGTTCCAGAAGCCCCGTGATTGAGTTTTCCGACTTGTGTTATCGACTAGGGCGCCGTCCTTCCGAATTAGCCACATCCGCTAAATCCAATCACCCTTCGTCGTCCTCGGTTTGTGTGACACCCGACCATTGATCACACTGAAGCAGTGGAGCTCATTAGTTTAGCCGGAAGCCCGGACCCGGACCACACAGTGCGCCAAGATTCTTAAAGGAGCGTTCCTGGTCTTTTTTAAGGTTCAGACTCGCGTGAAAAATCATGTGTCGATCTGTACTTGTGTGTATAACGATTAGTCCTGTTCGGTTCCGGTTCCCAAGCACTGGACACCAAAGCAGCATAACAAAACAGCCCAACCAAAAGTAGATAGGTATGTGTATAGGTATATAGATTATATAGGCATCCTACATATCATTTTTTCACCGTCAACTGTTGTTTAAGTGTCGTTTTGTAGCTTGAGAAAGGGGCTCACCTCAAAAAATCGTATGTTGTATTTTGTATAATAAATAGGGTTCTTTTTAACCTCTTATGTGTTCGGGTCCCATGGTCCCCCGCAGTTTTTTTTTCTTTTTTTCTTTTTTTTTCTCGGGGTCTCTGCGCGCGAAATCTGTCCAAACTTTCCATGTAAATGACTCATTTTGAGGTTCACGAAAGTAGCTTGGATCAGTTTCAGGCAAATGGCAAAAGTGCCAGTTTACATCTTCTTTTGTAAGTCCGAACATCACAGTGATCAAATTTAAAGTTCAGTTCTATTTCGATTGATTTACCCATTCTCCCTCAGTTGTACCAAACGGATGAACTTTCATAATAAT
>JABMCL010003174.1:92500-97500 GCA_018857735.1 Alviniconcha marisindica
AGAGGCAGGGGGACAGGACAGAAAGACAGAGAGACAGAGGCAGGGGGACAGGACAGAAAGACAGAGAGACAGAGGCAGGGGGACAGGACAGAAAGACAGAGAGACAGAGGCAGGGGGACGGGGCAGAAAGACAGAGAGACAGAGGCAGGGGGACGGGACAGAAAGACAGAGAGACAGAGGCAGAGGGACGGGACAGAAAGACAGAGAGACAGAGGCAGGGGGACAGGACAGAAAGACAGAGAGACAGAGGCAGGAGGACAGGACAGAAAGACAGAGAGACAGCGGCAGAGGGACAGGACAAAAAGACAGAGAGAGGCAGAGGGACAGGACAGAAAGACAGAGAGGCAGAGGGACAGGACAGAGAGACAGAGGCAGAGGGACAGGACAAAAAGACAGAGAGACAGAGAGACCGGACAAAAAGACAGAGAGAGGCAGAGGGACAGGACAGAAAGACAGAGAGACAGAGGCAGGGGGACAGGACAAAAAGACAGAGAGACAGAGGCAGGGGGACAGGACAGAGAGACAGAGGCAGGAGGACAGGACAGAAAGACAGAGAGACAGAGGCAGAGGGACAGGACAAAAAGACAGAGAGACAGAGACAGAGAGACCGGACAAAAAGACAGAGAGGCGGAGGGACAGGACAGAAAGACAGAGAGACAGAGGCAGGGGGACAGGACAAAAAGACAGAGAGACAGAGGCAGGGGGACAGGACAGAGAGACAGAGGCAGGGGGACAGGACAAAAAGACAGAGAGACAGAGCCAGAGAGACCGGACAAAAAGACAGAGAGAGGCAGAGGGACAGGACAGAAAGACAAGAGACAGAGGCAGGGGGACAGGACAGAAAGACAGAGAGATAGAGGCAGGGGGACAGGACAGAAAGACAGAGAGACAGAGGCAGGGGGACAGGACAGAAAGACAGAGAGACAGAGGCAGAGGGACAGGACAAAAAGACAGAGAGACAGAGGCAGGGGGACAGGACAGAGAGACAGAGGCAGGAGGACAGGACAGAAAGACAGAGAGACAGAGGCAGAGGGACAGGACAAAAAGACAGAGAGACAGAATCAGGGGGACAGGACAGAAAGACAGAGGCAGGAGGACAGGACAGAAAGACAGAGAGGCAGAGGGACAGGACAAAAAGACAGAGAGACAGAGGCAGGGGGACAGGACAAAAAGACAGAGAGACAGCGGCAGAGGGACAGGACAGAAAGACAGAGAGACAGCGGCAGGGGGACAGGACAGAGAGACAGAGGCAGGAGGACAGGACAGAGAGACAGAGGCAGAGGGACAGGACAAAAAGACAGAGAGACAGAGAGACAGGACAGAAAGACCGAGAGACCGAGACAGACAAAGAGACCAACAGATCGACAGAGAGAGACATACAGAGAGGGGGGACGGGGGTGAGTGGGGGGGGGGGGGTGAGAACTGCCGAGGTGGAGAGAAACAAAGACAGAGACGGGTAGTGATAGAGGAGGAGACAGATGAGGGTGGCATAGAAAGAGATGGAGAGAAGTTTTGGGAAAGGAGAATGGGCAGAAAAAGCGGGGTGGGGGGGGGGGGGGACAGACTCAAAGGGCTGGAGGGAGAGAAGGAGGGGAGAGAAGTTGGGTGGTACAGAAAGAGATGGAGAGATGTGTTGGGGGAGAGGTGGGGGGGGGGGGGGGGTCAGAGGGGGGTGGACTCGAAGACGGGGTGTGAGGAGAGGAAGGAGAGAGATGGGGGGGGGGGGTACAGAAAGAGTTGTAGAGATTTTGGGAAGGGGGTGGGGGGTGGGAGGGGAGGTATTGAAGAAACAGAGGAGGGAGAAGCAGAGGGGAAGGGATGTACTGATGAAGTCACAAAACCGAGTTGACAATAATGGCCGTGACCCGGGAAAGCGTGAAATTAAACCTAGTTTAATGCGTCTACGAGTTCACAAGCGTGTGGATATAGACTGCTTTAAATGGGGTCGTAACCGCCCGCTCTTGTCCACCACGATTCAAATCCTAGAATGTGAAGTGAACAAGCTCTGGTTTACGACATCCTTCCTCCAACCACTGTCACGTCATCTCTGGTTACGACAAAGGTCTCGCAGCTGATTGACATTACATTCGTTGGTGCTCAGATAGCGGCAATACGTTCGTTACAGACGTTACAAGGCGTAACCATTTGTTGCAGAGTTTCAGTGGAGGAAGTGCCGGAGAGGCTCGGAGTGTGGCGAACAAGCGCAAGTCTGTACATAGCTATAAGCTCAAGCGTCGACTGACTCCACTGTGGACGATAAGACGATGATTATGGCGACTTACTAGCGTCAAAAGACAAAATTCTTCGCTATGTGCACGTAACTTCAATTAGTAATTTTTGGCACATGATTAGTGATTTTGTCTTTTGACGCTAGTGAGCCGCCATGATATCTCTCTCTCTCTCTCTCTCTTCTCTCTCTCTCTCTCTCTCTCTCTCTCTCTCTTCTCCTCTCTCTCATATATATATATATATATATATATATATATAGAGAGAGAGAGAGAGAGAGAGAGAGAGAGAGAGAGAGAGAGAGAGAGAGAAATGACGCAAAACAGTAAACAGAGGCACATGATTATAATTTTGTCTTTTGACGCTAGTGGGCCATAAATATATATATATATATAATATATATATATATATATATATATATATATATATATATATATATATATATATATATAGCCAATGAGCCGTAAAACAGAGCAAGACTGCTTTTCCCGACCAAGAGAACTTCGGGTCTCATTTCCGGAGCAAATCAAGTCACCTGCCACTGAGTCACGCGCCCCAGTCTAAGCTGTTTGTAATTATTTGCAAGTGGTGGAATTTCTTCAGACGGTTTTTGCCAGGTCGTGTGCCGCGTGATTCCATTGCAGAGGGTAATTGTTTTTAACCCGGTAATGCCCTTGACGCAACGACCGAATGGCCGACTATAGACACCCGGTCAACCACCCTGAAGGAAGGGGGAAGGAGCCGGGAGGGGTGGGGGTGTGGGTGGGGTGAGAAAGTTAGATATACCTGAATATCTCAAACCGCAACCTTTTGAGCCCAGTCACTTAATTCGCCTCCACACCCTATAATTATGTTCTGCTAATGCCCTCTGTCTCTGTCCCGGTCCCTGTCTGTCTGTCTGTCTGTCTGTCTGTCTGTCTGTCTCTGTCTCTCTCTGTCTCTCTGTCTCTGTCTCTGTCTCTGTCTCTGTCTCTCTCTCTCTCTCTCTCTCTCTCTCTCTCTCTCTCTCTCTCTTCCCTAACCCTACTATCCTTGAGTATTGAAGTATTCGAGTTCTCTCTCTCTCTCTCTCTCTCTCTCTCTCTCTCTCTCTCTCTCTCTCTCTCTCTCTCCCCCATTAGCTTATCTGTTGGTTGTATGCTTTTTTACGTATTTATAACTGAGTGATGAATGTATGCATGCAGTGTGTACGTGCTCCTGGTGCAGTAAACACGCAGGTTTTTGTGTGGAAGCTTTTATGCTCCTTGTGTGAATTTCAGTTCATTCGTTCATAGCTTTTATGTGTATGTAAACGATGCCTTGTAATTTGTACATATTAGTAGCTTAGCAAGGACTAGTTCTTAGGTTTGACTGAACCTAAACTATAATCCTTGTAAAATAAAGTTTTCGAGTTCGAGTTCTCTCTCTCTCTCTCTCTCTCTCTCTCTCTCTCTCTCTCTCTCTCTCTCTCTCTCTCTCTCTCTCTCTCTCTCTCTCTCTCTCTCTCAGTGTCAGTCTCTCTTTCTGTCAGTTTCAATCTCCCTGTCTCTGTCTGTCTGTGTGTGTCTCTGTCTATGTCTCTTTGTTTCTCTCTCTCTGTGTCTCTATCTGCCTTTCCTTCTCACTGGCTCTCTCACTCTCACAGATCCTCACAATCTGTCTCAATTACTGCCAAAATGTTGTTAACAGCTAAAGCGGGAACATTTAGAGTGAAAACATGGTGAGCGAAGTTCCATTGCTGTTCCTATAAATTGTAGTGGTTTCGCGAAGACACATCGGTTCGCCTGTTTGCACAGATAGGTTCCAGACTAGACGAGTTGGACGAATGGGAGAGGTTATTTAGACTAACATGTTTTTGAAGATCACTGTCAAATAGGATGGCAGCCATAATGTCCGTTAATTGCTTTCATACGTGGATCCTCAGCTGGCTTCTCTCTCTCTCTCTCTCTCTCTCTCTCTCTCTCTCTCTCTCTCTCTCTCTCTCTCTCTCTCTCTCTCTCTCTCTCTCTCTCTCTCTCTCTCATATGCTACACACACCACACACACACACACACACACACACACACACACACACACACTCTCTCTTTTTTTTCGTTTTCGTTTACTACAACTGTCTTTTTGTTCTTTGCTGCGTCAAAGAGATAGATGTGCCACCTATATGTTGCGTACTGTTTGGTCCTGTTTAGTCTAAACAAAATATTTTTTTAAAGCAAATATACTCTTGAGCAATCGTTGGCCGATACTAATGGTAACTGGAGGTTCCTTTGTATTCCCATTCTACGACTAGATCCAAACACATAAAAGTTTTTTTGTTTTTGTTTTTAAATAATAAAAATGAATGCTATTTATTAGGACAAAACGCAACATGCAAATTTTCGGGGTAATCCACTTTATCAAGCTACAAAACGACATTTAAACAACAGTTAAATGGTGAAAAAACATGAAAAATGAGATGGAGAGCTAAACCACGTATCAGTTTTTGTCTTGTCTTGGAAGAATGTTGGCGTTACAATGACGTGTAATAGCTGTGAGATAGTGTTCTTTTGAACATTTTATGTTTTTTTATTGTTTTTTTATAGAACGCTGGCAGTCATTCTTGTTTCAGATTTTTTCCCCGATTCTACGATTGATCTGCTGTTCTATTTTCTGGTTCTGATCGCACAGTAGTCTCAGACGTGTCGTCTAAACACGAATCTGTACTCACTCGTCAGTCTGAAAAAAGAACAAAAGAACAAAAACAAAAAAAGAAAACAAAAAAAGAAGAAAAGCCACCGACTTCGCTCGAGTCTGAGGTG
>JABMCL010003174.1:107500-132500 GCA_018857735.1 Alviniconcha marisindica
TTTGAGTCGTCTGTTACAAACTTACTGCCGTTTGAGCGCCAACGAAAAACTGTCCGTTAGCTGACAGTGTTTCGAGACCTATGGAGTAATCAGTGATGGCAGTGGTTGGAGGAAGGATGTGGTGAACCAATGCTTGGAGTGGTCCATGCTACGTACAGTTCGTCTTCTCATAGGGACATGCAGCCATGATCGTCATGCGAAGTAGCCGACGCAAAAACCGCTTAATACCTCCAGTCCCACTAGTCATTATTGTCTATGTGTTTGTTTTATATTGCATTACAGTATTGTATTATTATCGTATTACAGTATTGCATTATGTGAGACGTTTAGAACGTACATATATATGGATTTGCTTGGAAGAATTCTTCCAAGCACTGGACAAGACAAAAACAGATAAATGGTTCAGCTCTTCATCTCATTTTTTCACCGTTTAACTGTTGTTTCGTTTTGTAGCTTGATATGGGGGAATGTATTTTGTCCTAATAAACAGCGTTCTTTTGAACCATTTATGAGTTTTGGTCTTGTTTTAGAACGCTAGCAGTCATTCTTGTTTCAGATTTTTGTGGTGTACCGTGAAGCAAACAGCTAGTTGCTACCCTTGCTACTTACTATGCTGTTCGTACCTGTTCTAGCGGTGGTCTCATGAGGGATACCTGTAGTGTCAGTGTGGCTGTGTGCTTGTCTTTGTGGTGTACCGTGAAGCAAACATCTAGTTGTTTCCCTTGCTAGCGGAGTATGTGTCGTGAGAGATGCCTATCAGTATGCCTGTGTGCTTGTCTTTGGGGTGTAGTGAAGCAAGCAGCTAAATCGCTGCCCGTGCTGCTACTATTCTCTTTCTGTCGGTCAACACTGTTACATGTACCAGTGTTGGTTGATAGAAAGATAATTGATTTTTAACGCCTAGCCGGTTATATATCAGGGCATGGTGACAGTGTTTGAAAAATGTGCTTTTTTGAATCATTAGAATAAGACAAAGTCTTCAGACTATGCCTGATGTTGAAGGAGAAGTGGGGTGGGGGGGTGGGGGGGGGGAGTTGCTGTAGGCGGACGGTTTATAAGCAGGTTTGTGGATGGAATGTGCTGCGGTATTTAGTCTGAAGAGAAGTTATTTGCAGGCGCCACAGACGTAGGGCATTCTCCGCTCTGTCTCTTTGATGCTGTTTGTTGTGGTGTCTATTGTTTCAAACATGCAGCCACTTCAAACGGATATGTGTCTCTGCACTCTATTACAAAAAGAAGATATAATTGATTTGGTGCTTCTTCGGATACTTGTACCTTCCTCCATCGCCCTTGAAGAGAGGGAGAGAGAGAGAGACAGGGAGAGAGAGAGAGAAGATGCCACAGACAGAGAGAGAGCGAGAGAGAGAGAGAGAGAGAGAGAGAGAGAGAGAGAGAGAGAGAGAGAGAGAGAGAGAGAGAGAGCCTGCAAGGCAATAAGATAAACTGAGCTAATGCACCTTCAGGCTTTTGTTTGTTTTCTCCCTGCTTTCTCCTCCAGCCCTTAAAAAAGTTCGCAGTCTCTGTGGCCGAAATCGAAACGTCCTTTTAAGAAGGGATTTGTGTATATATATTACAAGAGTGTCCTGTTGTCAGAGATCTCTTGCTGATTTAGTCGTTGGATTCACAGATCGATACAGTATGGTGAGTATTGTGTGGTGAATATTACCTCTCTGCGTTTCTGTATGCATAGTTTAAAAAACAGATTCTACGCGGATGGGTAACTATGGATTAAGCCCGGATGGATGGTTGGTTCCCAGGGTTTGGTTTCGAGGAGTATAAGCTGTCTTTTGTGAGTAACACATCCGAAGGACTAGATACTCAGTCCTCCACCCTGTGTCCAAGGAGAGAGAAGGATGATGCTCAGCGCAGCCCAAACCAGGAATCGAACCCGCGTCTTCTCAGTACAGTAGCCAGCGTCTCTACCACCTCGTGCCTAGGCACGATGGCCAAAGCGATGGCTTCATTGCTTGATTCCGGGAAGGCATCAAGCATGACTGACAGGATGTAACAAACGAATTTAGGGATTTATAACAGCGTTCGACAGAAACCACATGCTTAACAAGGGACACAACTGCAGACCATGACTCGCCAGCGGTAACTGTCATTTGTCATGCGAATAAATACAAGGTCCACTAAAGTCAAGACCGGATTGGATCTTTACGACTAATACTTGCTAGTCAAGTATACTGACGTCCTTGTTGCACTGGTATGCAGACAGACAGCACAGGAGTATTATTCTGAGGTACAACAAATGTCCTTGTTGTACTGGTTTTGCGAATAGACAGCTCAGGAGTATTATTCTGAGGTACAACAAATGTCCTTGTTGTACTGGTTTTGCAAATAGACAGCTCAGGAGTATTTGAGGTGCAACTGACGTCTTTTTTGCACCTTTTTGCAGGTAGACAGCACAGTGGTATTTGAGGTGCAATCGACGTCCTTGTTGTACTTGTTTGCAGATAGACAGCACAGGAGTATTTGAGGTACAGCTGGCGTCCTTGTTTTACTGGTTTGAAGGCAGACAGCACAGGAGTATTTGAGGTACAATTGACGTCCTTGTCGCACTGGTTTTGCAGGTAGACAGCACAGGAGTATTTGAGGTACAACTGACGTCCTTGTTGCACTGGTTTTGCAGGTAGACAACACAGGAGTATTTGAGGTACAACTGACGTCCTTGCTGCACTGGTTTTGCAGGTAGACAGCACAGGCGTATTTGAGGTACAACTGACGTCACTGATCAACGGCTGGGGACTAACTCACGACGGCCTCTGCTGCTCGCCTCACAACCATATCCGGAATGCCATCACCAACGCCGATAACACGTTCACCGACGACGACCACCACCACAGCGACGGGGGCGTCAATAATGCAGACCACAGTGGCAACACACTGGTGGACCGAGACACCAACGGCAGCTACCTTCAGGAGGACGAAGACGACGAGGACGAGCAGGAGGAGGAGGAAGAAGAAGAGGACTGGGGGTGCAGAGAGGAGTGCCGGACGTTCTTGAGAGTGTGCCTGTCCCACCTGCAGGACCCTCTCCCAACCAGCCAGACCTTGACCTTGGCCTACATGTGCACGTTCGGCAGCGCCGTGTCGCCCGTGCTGGGAGGCAACACGCTGGACCCGTTCGGCACGTGGGAAGAGAGAGCGCTCAGCGGACGCAGTGTCGACCCGGACACTCTGGTCAGAATTCCCTTCACCTTCTCGTGGCCTGTGAGTATCAACAGTCCTTGGTCTATGCTGTTAAAAAAAATACATGTGTGGTGTGTGTGTGTGTGTGTGTGTGTGTGTGTGTGTGTGTGGTGTGTGTGTGTGTGTGTGTGTGTGTGTGTGTGAACAGTCCTTGGTCTATAGTGTTAAAAAAAATACGTGTGTGTTTGGTGTGTGTGTGTGTGTGTGTGTGTGTGTGTGTGTGTGTGTGTGTGTGTGTGTGTGTGCACGTGTGTGCACGTGTGCGTGTTTGTGTGTGTGTGACCAGTCCTTGGTCTATACTGTTAAAAAAATACACGTGTGTGTGTGTGTGTGTGTGTGTGTGTGTGTGTGTGTGTGTGTGTGTGTGTGTGTGTGTGTGTGTGAACAGTCCTTGGTCTATAGTGTTAAAAAATACGTACGTGTGTGCGTGTGTGTGTGTGTGTGTGTGTGTGTGTGTGTGTGGTGTGTGTGTGTGTGTGTGTGGTGTGTGTGAACAGTCCTTGGTCTATACTGTTAAAAAAAATACATATGTGTGTGTGTGTGTGTGTGTGTGTGTGTGTGTGTGTGTGTGTGTGTGTGTGTGTGCATTTTCAGAAAGGCATTTGAAACAAAAAGTATACTGTGCTACACAAAGCGGTCTCTGTATCCGGACACAAAAGTAATGTGGTTTAATGCTTGCACTAAATACTTATCGCTTAAAGTTGATGCGGTGAAAAGGAAGTCGCGCTTTTACAAGAGAACATAGATATATTGTGTATTAAATTGAAGGAGCTGTGCTGGGAATAAAAGTCAAGCATATCAAAGAAATTGGCCGAGCCATAGCCAGTGAATACATCTGGAAACGGTTTGTCAATAAGTCGGCTATTTGTGTGTGTGTGTGTGTGTGTGTGTGTGTGTGTGTGTGTGTGTGTGTGTGTGTGTGTGTGTGTGTCTGTGTAGTGTGTGTGTTTTGTGTATGTGTGTGTGTGTGTGTGTGTGTGTGTGTGTTGTGTGTGTGTGTGTGTGTGTGTGTTGTGTTGTGTGTGTGTGTGTGTTGTTTGTTGTTTGTGTGTGTCGTGTGTGTGTGTGTGTGTGTGTGTGTGTGTGTGTGTGTGTGTGTGTGTGTGTGTGTGTGTGTGTGTGTGTGTGTCTAGTACTTCAGTGTCACGGGAAATTCGGGTCGCCTTCCCTTTTTTCTTTTTCTTTTTTTATTAACAACTTGCTGCACCGGGGACTCGAACTCGCGTCAGTTTTGCGCCTGGTTTTTCAGTCGGACGCTTTACCAACTGAGATATCCCCGCCCTGATGTTCACAATTTCATGCCACAAGGAACCTTTGGGATTTGCAATCACTTTAAGTTGGTTGCTTGATGTATTATTTTGCAGGAGGCCTACACGCTGGTAGTAGAAGCTTGGCACGATGAATACGGCAACAGAAGCACTGAAGGTTTGAAATTTTCGTATACAAATATTATGTATATATCAGTGCGCTTTTGTCCAGTATGTCCTGCTTCAGTAAGCTGAACACTATTGCTTACAGGATAGTAACTTGAACTTGCGTTTATCAATCACCGTAGAAAGACCGTTGCCCAGCTTTCCCCGGCAAAAGGCGAGATGTGTGTTTTATGGTACTTGGGTGATAGGTGTTTTATAGCAATGTTTTCCTTTTTTGAAGTCGGTGTTGTTTGAAGCTTCATGAACGATTTAATGCCTTTACTCATGTACTGGGACAAACATACGAACAAGTGCAAAGATATCATGATCTCCCATTTAACATTTCAAGTAATGTTCTTGAATACAGAAAAACTACGCGCAGCAGTGGAACGATTTGCACTAATTATAACAAGACTAATGAGATCGTGGCCTACACCGAGATAAGATTTTTGATAACCCCTCTGTCCTCTGCTTAGCATTGTGGGTCAAAAATCGGATTAGGCTCAGGGTGGGGGTGGGGGGTGACTAATGCACCCAGTAGTCTATTTATGAAAGGAATAGGAATCTCTCCTTTTTTATATTTGTTTTCTTTCTTCTTTTTTTCTTCCCCCCCCCCCCCCCCCCCCCTCCCCCATCGGATTTACTCTGTTTATGGTCTTCCAGATCTAAATATAACGCCTCAGCAATTACTTACTTGCTTATGAAAACAGTAGAGTGGAGAAATCGGCCTCCATGTGTCTGACTGTCCACACGATTATAGACAGTGCCGCCGTCACAGTACAGCTGTTCTGGACTGATATGACCCTATGTGGTTGACTGGGGTCAAAGCACCATCTAACTAACTAACTATTACTCTACAGAATGGATTGTGTCCTTTCCCTGTGGCTTACAGAACTAGGTAGCTAGCTCACGTTGGCTCTGCCGCATGGATTGTATCCCCTTCCTGTGGCTTAAAGAGTTTGGTAGCTCACGTTGGCTCTGCAGCATGGATTGTATCCCACTGCTGTGGCTTACAGAATTAGGTAGCTCACGATAGCTCTGCAACATGGATTGTATCCCACTGCTGTGGTTTACAGTTTGGTAGCTCACGTTGGCTCTGCAGCATGGATTGTATCCTTCTCCTGTGGCTTAAAGAGTTAGGTAGCTCACGTTGGCTCTGCCGCATGGATTGTATCCCTTTCCTGTGGCTCAAAGTTGCAAAGCTAGGCAGTTTAGATATATATGTTGTTGGTTTTTGTTGTTTGTTTTCTCTCTACAGACCGGCGTCAGCTGATAGCACGTGCCGTGCAAGGAGGCCGCCTCATTCCATCTTCTCTCTGGCAGAACCACAGCACGTCTTCCATTAACACTGACCTCAGCTTCCGCTTCCGGGTCAAGTGTGATGGCAACTACTATGGCACCGGATGTGACGTACTCTGCAGGGAGAGCGACGATCCAATCATCGGCCACTACGGCTGTGACGCGGACGGGTCACGTGTGTGCCTGCCCGGTTGGTACGGGGAGTCATGTGACAAAGGTAGGTAGGGGCTGAATAATAATAATAATGATAAATAAGAAGAAGAAGAAGAAGAAGATTGTACATTTCTATGGCGCTTTATCCCTAGACAAATCTAGACAAAACACATACAATGGTTAAAATAAAAAGGTTTCGGGCCATACGACCGCCAAACCACGCAAGAATTTACATACAGCAATTTCGGTAAATAAACCAAAGTTGTCAGACACTAAACATGACCAAAATCTGATCTGAGTACACATATATAATACAAGTAGATGTTCTGTAATCACAAAAATGTACACCGGAATATTACACACACACGCGCGCGCGGCCGCACGCACACACACACACACACACGCACGCACGCCCGCACGCACACACACACACACACGCACACGCACGCACGCACGCACGCACGCACGCACGCACCGCACGCACCGCGCACGCGCGCTCACACTACCACACACACAACAACACACAACTTGCACACTCGGACGCACGCACACACACACACACACACACACACACACACACACGCACCACACACACACACACACACACACACACACACACACACACACACACACACACACACACACACACACACACACACACACACACACACACACACACACACGCAGCACGCACACACACACACACACACACACACACACACACACACACACACACACACACACACACACACACACACACACACACACACAACCACCGACTATACCAAGCTTAACTTCACCCTACATAACTATCGTGTTGTTGCCCTGATGTGCCCTATGCAGCTGGCTGGGCTCAGAGCACCAACTAACCAACCGTTGCGGTGCTTTCACTTTCAGCGGAGTGCAGCGTGGAGTGCCGGTCAGCACATGGGTTCTGTGAGGAGCCCTACAAGTGTCGCTGTCGCCTGGGCTGGCGGGGCACCCACTGCTCCCAGTGCCAGACTTTCCCCGGCTGTCTCCATGGCTACTGCACCGAAGCCTGGCAGTGCCTCTGCCTCCAGGGCTGGAGCGGCTCTCTGTGCAATATATGTGAGTTGAAAACACACCGTTAAACACTCATCGTTATAAACACACCGTTAAACACTCACTGTTAAAAACACACCGTTAAACACTCACTATTAAAATCACACCGTTAAACACGCACTAATAAAAATAAAAAACCGTTAAACACTCACCAGTAAAAACACACCGTTAAACACCCACCGTTATAAACACTAATAAACTTTCACCGATAAAAAGAAAAAAAACGTTAAACACTCACTGATAAAAACACGCCTTTAAATACTCGCTGTTAAAATCACACCGTTAAACACTCACCGTTAAAAAAACACCGTTAAGCACTTACTGTTAAAAACACACCGTTAAACACTCATCGTTAGACCCCCCCTCCCAGTTAAATACTCATCGTTATAAACACACCGTTAAACACTCACCGTTATAAACACACCGTTAAACACTCACCGACAAAAACACACCGTTAAACATTCGCTGTTAAAAACACACCGTTGAACACTCGCTGTTAAAATCACACCGTTGAACACTCACCGTCCAAAACACACCGTTAAACTCTCACCGTTATAAACACACCGTTAAACACTCACCGATAAGAACACACCATTAAACACTCACCGTTATAAACACACTGATAAATACTCACCGATAAAAGCATACCGTTAAAAACACACCGTTAAACACTCACTGTTAAAAACACACCGTTATAAACTCACCTCTACAACAAACAATAGCACAACGGGTGATTTCAAATTCCGTCATCATCTCCCAACACAGTGCATGCAGCCATGCAGAGAATGTGATGTTGTCACCGGTTGACTGGGCGCAAAACACCAACTTACTTACTTACTCCTTGGGAGTTACACTGCGAAAGACATCTGTCAATGGACAGTGGTCAAAATTGATGTGTGAACCAAAAAATCAAACTACCCAGGCTGACACAGTCCTGTCTGACTACTCTACTCTACGCAAAACACCAACTTACTTACTTACTCCTTGGGAGTTACACTCCGAAAGACATCTGTCAATGGACAGTGGTCAAAATTGATGTGTGAACCAAAAAATCAAACTACCCAGGATTGCTAGGCTGACACAGTCCTGTCTGACTACTCTACGAGTATAGCACAAAATAAACTAGCCACACAGAACATTCACATACTATACTACCACATATGTGCTGTTTCGTTAGTTGGTTGGTTTGGTTGGTTGGTTGGTTGGTTGGTTGGTTATTTATTTACTTAGGTTGAGTTTTGCTGTTGCATACTTGCTCTTGTTTTGCCACCCATCCAATGAATGGAGTTTACGATCACACGTCGTGCGTGCTGTAGGTCTGTGTAATAATTAAGTCAACTAATTGTAGAAAACAAGGTAGAAAAAATCGCGATGAAATTAAACAGGTCACACACGCAACACATCCACGCACGCAGATGCACACTGACGCGCGCGCGCGCACACACACACGCACGCACGCACGCACGCACGCACGCACGCACGCACGCACGCACGCACGCACACACACACACACACCACACACACACACACACACACACACACACACACACACGCATGCATATCGTATGTTAACACGCAGTCAATCTTAATACCCCATCAGACATCTTCCGGGGGTAAAAACTGAGAACGGTAAAAAGAAATCCTTTCTTTAAGCCGACGTAAGAGACGTCAATACCCACACCCACACACACACACACACACACACACTCACACACAACACACACACACACACACACACACACACACACACACACACACACACACACACACACACACACACACACACACACACACACACACACACACACACACACACACACACACACACACACACACACACACACGCACACACACACACACACCGAGTAGATAAACAGCATCAAATCATTTCATGTGCCTAATCATGTCTAGCAATCAGCTCTGACGTCTTCATTGCTCGTCGTTTTTGTTTTCTCGCGTCAGAGATGAAATGAACACTGCAGAAATTGTAGCTACACAGTGCCAGGAAAGCAGAGATAGACTATAGTTTGATGCTATTATCCAATCATAATTCAGAACTCTCTGCCAGCCGGAGCCGCTGCGTAAGGGAGGAAAGAAGCACGCATGCACTCATGCCGAAGTCTGCCAAGAACATCTTCGGTCACTCCATCCTCCTTTCGGGAACGCCACTGGCAGTGACAGATAATATTATTGATAGTGAGTAATGAGCTGGGCTGCTGTACATCGCAGTTTCTGTGGAATAGTGTTGATAGTGGGTATATAATGAGTCGATCTGGTATAGCGCTTCTTCCCGTGGAACATTGCAGCCGCGGCACTGAGGCGCGTTGTGTTTCTCGCGGAGAACACGTAACGCAAACTATGACACAAGGTAAAGGTATTGGCTAATTTAAAAGATGATTCTTAGCAGCTGCCTCCAAAGCTGCAGCCAGGGCCACCCGCAACCTTGGCTGACCTCTCAGGATTGCAATCGGTTAACTCCCCTAACCGGAAGTCACGTAGACCTCACCGAATTCACACAGATCTGTCGATGCGTCCGATCAGAAATTGGGTCGGTAAGTGCCCCCTCTCCCCCCCCCCCCCCCCCCCCCCCCACCCCACCCTCCCCACCCTTTCCTCCTCTCCTCCCGCCATTTTTTGTTTATTTGTTTAGTCGATAACCGGAAAGAGAAAAATGCATCTGATTAGTTGCATATGTGAAGTCTGCATCAGCAGTCTTAGCCAACAATACTCAGTCAGTTGCCCAGTGCGGTTATATCAGGGCGAAGTCAGTTGCCCTGTTAGCTGTATACGTTATGCCAGGGCGAAACACGATGTGACTCATAAAGTCTACAGTCAGCAGTGAACACAGTGAAGTCCAGTTAGTCAGCAATGACCAATTAAATATGAATATGTACTGTCAACAGAAAACACAGCCACGTCTAATTACCAAATAATGACCGTGCAAAATACGAAGATATTCCTTTCACTCATGTGCATAAAGCACTGATGAAAAGTATCAACCACGACCCTTCAGGAAGTATACTGAAAATGTATCTCCGGAAATCATCGCAACAAATTACTAACCCAGTGGACAACATTCAAGCGTAAAAAAAAGAAGTCCAAGGACGAAACACGGTTAATCAAAATCACAAGTTGAAAATCGAATTCACCGTTAATTATGACGCACGCCGATCTATAATCCAAGAGGATGAGGTAAAAATAGGCTCTTTCTGAATGGAGTAGTACCCTCTCCTTCTTCCTCCACCCCACCCCCACCCCCACCCCCCACCCCTCCCACCACGTCGGAATTATTCTGTTTAAGGTCTTCCAGATCTTAACATAACGCCTCAACAATTAATTACTTGTTGTTGTTTTTTATACACTTTGACGTAAAATTTTAAAAATTGCAGTTGGTTTAAACAAAGTTTATTTACATTCATGAAAATATGGACAATCAAAATCATTGTATGAGCATTAAACAAGCTAGGCTTATAGTAAATGCTCACAAACATAATTTACTAATTCATTCATTTTGCAACAACGGGTATGTATGTTTATATTAAACAACATGAAAACACCAACAAAAATCAAGAGAGAGAGAGAGAGAGAATGAACGAACTAGCTGTATAACTTGCTTATTCTCTCAGTCTTTTCAGTGACTACTGTGATCGATACAGACCGTGTCAGAACTACCTGTATAGCTTGCTTATTCTGTCTTTTCAGACAACTACTACTGTGATCGATACAGACCGTGTCAGAACTACCTGTATAGCTTGCTTATTCTGTCTTTTCAGACAACTACTACTGTGATCGATACAGACCGTGTCAGAACGGGGGGACGTGTGCCTACGACGCCCTCAGCAACTACACCTGCTCTTGTCCGCAGGGCTTTGGCGGCGTCAACTGCCAGCATGCTATCTGCTACGACGGCTTCTGTCTCAACTATGGCGTCTGCACGGTAACGTGTTCGTAGAGAGAGAGAGAGAGAGAGAGAGAGAGAGAGAGAGAGAGAGAGAGAGAGAGAGAGATTGATTAAACTTTGACTGATTAAACTTTATTTCTCAACGGTGAAGATATTAGAACAAAGGCCGACTCACATATCTGCCGTTGCTACAGTACTACTAATAACCAAGACATTCACTGTGAAATATTATGATAGAAGGATATAGACAAATACAACATTAATAATAATAATAATAACACATATAAAACGAGACAGCGACCGCAATGGAAATGATAAAAAGAAGGGGGGGGGGGAGAAAAAGAAAAGGAAAAAAAAGCAGTGAAAAACAACTGAGAGAGAGAGAGAGAGAGAGAGAGAGAGAGAGAGAGAGAGAGAGAGAGAGAGAGAGAAGATACAATTCTTTATTTACGAGGGTAATAGATATGCATGTATACTTTTTTTATGTCCAGCCCTCGCCCAAACAAGTGACTAAAGAGAGAGAGAGAGAGAGAGAGAGAGAGAGAGAGAGAGAGAGAGAGAGACGTCTGCACAGTAACATGTTCACAGAGAGAGACAGAGTTCTTGCCAAATGACAATTATACAAATCAATGCGCAAGTACAGTTGGATGATTTTGTTCATCCATGCACACCTAATTCACACTGTTCCGTACACTCAGTCGTAAAATTCAACACAACAAACTAAACTAAACCAAACTACATTGGGTAAGGGAATAATGTATATAAATCTAAAAACAAATCCTCAAATGTAAGTATATAAATCTGCTCTTTTGCCAAATTAAGATTATGATTGCCTTTCCCACACTTATTCAAAATAAAAACACTCGCAAAATCAATAGGAATGCTGAAGTGGAAAAAAATCATCACCACATTGGATACAAGCCAACTACCCAGCCAACCAGTTAAATAACCATTAATCAGTCTCGCCATCTAACCAATCAATCGGTGTTAATCAGTTAGTCAGTCGGCCAGTCTACGAAGCTATCGGTCTCTGTCAGTCCGTTAAAAGCACATCCTACATCCACCCGGCTTTCGCGGTGTCGGTCATTCCATTAATCCATCAGTCTTGGTCATGGTAAATTACTTGATCGCTTCTGTTAACGCCACGCCCTGCCCCATCTACTGTACCGGCTTTGCACTAGTCGGTCATTCTATTAATCCATCGCTCTTGGTCAGTTACTTCTGTTAACGCCACGCCCTGCCGCATGTACCGTGCCCGACTTTGCACTAGTCTGTCATTCCATACACTTTTCAGTCTTAGTCAACAGTTCAGTCAGTCTGTTAAAGTAACATCCGGCTTTCTCCATTCCCAACGGTATGAGTGAGTGCAACAACTGTGTATATTCTGGCCTACCTTTTATTTACTTGAGTTTATAACGTTTTTATTCTAAGTGGGTGAAACTGTATAAGTATTTACTTACTTTTTTACTTGACTTGTATATTCAAAAGTGTGTCTCCAGAAAGCATCACAATAAATTCCTAACCCAGTGGAAAACATTCAAGCGTAAAAAAAAATAAAAAATCCAAGGACGAAACAGTTCATCAAATTCAAAAGTAAAAAATCTGATTCAGTGGTAATTATGACGCACGCCGATCTATAATCGAAGAGGATGAGGTGAAAATAGGCTCTTTCTGAATGGAGTAATACCATTTCCTCCTTCTTCCTTACTCCCACTCCCTCCTTCCCCGTCAGCCGAATTTCCTTTTTAAGGATTAATAAAGTTTAATCGTATTGTATTGGGTTGATGGTTTCTACCGTCAAAGGTTTTTGCATTCGTCTTCAGGCTGCGATGGACTTTAACTGATTGTTAACATGGTGCTTAACGTCCACAGAAACCATAAGGTTTATTAGGGACGGGGAGAAGGGGGCGAAGGGGGTATGGAGGTTGGGGGGGGGGGGAGATTATATACCTGTCGTTACACTGTCACCACCAGAATGATTCGTGCATTAAGATGGGCAGCGATGAGAGCCATATTAATGTTTCAGTAGGAAGTGATGGACAAAGTCACAAGACAGTGTCCACAAACCACAACCTTTTTGAAGAGAAAGGAAAGCCGAAGCGGTATCGAACCGTGGTCCTTCCGCTTACCGGCCTAACGCCTTACCGCTAGACCAAACCGGCTCACTTGTTTAATGAACTGATTAATATGAGGCTTATGGATGTACGAGTATGGGTAGGTGGGAGGGACGACGATGTGTGGCTAGCAGGATGGGTGGATGGATGCATGACTATTTTGAATTAGAAATTGGACCGGATCTGGGACGGACTTCATTAAGTAGTACGTGGGTGATTATCTAAGTGCTCTTATAGTAAATCAGATTGTGGGATAATTGTTTAGTTATTTAATTGGTTGAATTATGATCACTGGGCGTCTATTCGTTTTTCCTTGGGTGTGTGTGTGTGTGTGTGTGTGTGTGTGTGTGTGTCTGTGTGTGTGTGTGTGTGTGTGTGTGTGTGTGTGTCTGTATGTGTCTGTGTGTGTTTGTGTGTGTGTCTGTGTGTGTTTGTGTATATGTGCATGCGTGCGTGTGTGTGGTTGCATGTGTGTGTGTGTGTGTGTGTGTGTGTGTGTGTGTGTGTGTGTGTGTGTGTGTGTGTGTGTGTGTGTGTGTGTGTGTGTGTGTGTGTGTGTTGTTGTTGTTGTTGTTGTTGTTGTTGTTTTGCTCACCGATAAAATCGATATTTTCTGTGCTGTCAGATGTTAGGCGGAGAGCGGCTGTGTCGATGCAGACGAGGGTTCGAGGGATCTCGCTGCCAGCACACGGAAGTGACGTGTGGCTCGGTGTCGTGTCGTAATAATGGCACCTGCACACGTCACGGAGCCCACTTCCGGTGTCTGTGCAGACCTGGGTTTACTGGCTCCTGGTGTGAGCACGAGATAGATGAGTGCCAGTCTAGTCCTTGCAAACACGGTAAGTCAGTAATTTTTGTTCCCCCGTCAAATATTTAAAGAAATCGTTACTTTGAACGAGCAAGGGGTTTAGATGCCTCGGCATGTGCACAGGAAAATGGTACTAAGCCACCAGGTCAAAGCACAGTAGGATAAAAAGATGAGAAAAAAATGAAAGCGTGACCAGGGCAATCTCTGAAAACGAATTATAAAATGTAGCGTGAATAAATTAAGAGACTGTTGCGCTCTCTCTCTCTCTCTCTCTCTCTCTCTCTCTCTCTCTCTCTCTCTCTCTCTCTCTCTCTCTCTCTCTCTCTCTCTCTCTCTCTCTCGTCAGACAGACTGAAAGTGGCGGCTTACAATTTAGCGTAGCACAACAAAGACGTAAGAATCATCGGTGTAGGCCCCACTTTAACTTTACATTCTTTTCCACCCCATGTTTCTGTGTTCTGGATCATTGCTCTTCCGTCTCGAGAAGAAATAATTTGAATCTATCATCATCTTTTGACAAGGCTTCAAAGATCGTCAAAATACAAAACAAACAAAAACAACAGTCGAGGCATTCTTCGTGAAGCGTGTTTTTTCCGCTTTTCACCATTCCTCCAATTCTCTTCTGACCTTAGACAAGTGCTTTGAGTGCTTCGCAAAATACAGCGACAACGTTTTTCAACAACTTCCACCAAAGTGCAAGTCAGTAAAATTTATCGGAGTTAGTTCCTTCGGCGAGCGGTGGCTTAGATGTAGCACGACTGAGTGTGCGGGGGTGTTCTGAAGCCGTGTGGTACACATTTTCTCTGTTGATATCTTTTATGGTTGGTGGGCACGTTGTTGGATTGTTGGCCGAATCTTTTCTGGAACTCGCTGCCGGCCGACCTGAGAGCCTCTCCCTCTCTCCCAGCTTTCAAAGCTAACCTAAAAACGTATCTCTTCCGCCAGAAGGCTTTTCTGATTGATTTGTACATGCTAACCGCTACCTGTTTCATATTCATGTGTGTGTGTGTGTGTGTGTGTGTGTGTGTGTGTGTGTGTGTGTGTGTGTGTGTGTGTGTGTGGTGTGTGTGTGTGTGCGTGTGTGTCAGTTGGGGCGGGGTGGGGACTCAGTGGAGGGATGGAATTAAGGGTAGGTAGTAATATGGTTCTTTTTCTTTATATATTGCTGCTTCTCATATGGCACATGTACTTTTTTGGTGTGTGTATATTATACATTGTTAGTTGCCATAATTATATGTATTATGTTTGTGAAACTTAGAAAATGTTGGAGAATGTTGTAAAGCGCAGTGAGTTTGTGTACACCAGAGAATAGCACTATACAAATGTTATCTATTATTATTATTATTATTAAGGGTGTTTGCTCACGTCACTCTCTGACACGTCTGGCAGTTGTGATCTAAGAATCAGTCGGTGTCTCTTGTGTGGACCGTTTGACTTTGAACCTCTAAGCGCCGCGTCATATTTATGTCAGTTCCGTCAACAAGAAAAAAGAAGCTTCCCCCGCGAAAAGCTGGGCGAATGTACGATGAGCAACAAGGCGGCATGAGAGAGAAGAGAGAGAGAGAGAGAGAGAGAGAGAGAGAGAGAGAGAGAGAGAGAGACAGACAGACAGACAGAAGCAGACAGACAGACAGACAGACAGACAGACAGACAGACAGACAGACAGAGAGCGACAGAGGCAGACAGAAGCGATAGAGAGAGGGGGAGAGCGAACGAGCGAGAGAGAGAGAGATGTGACACAGAGAGAGACAGAGACAGACAGAGGCTATAGAGAGAGGGGGAGAGCGAGCGAGAGAGAGAGAGAGAAAGAGAGAGAGAAAAGAGAGAGAGAGAGAGAGAGAGAGAGAGAGAGAGAGAGAGAGAGAGAGAGAGAGAGAGAGAGAGAGAGAAGATGTGAGACAGAGAGAGACAGAGACAGACAGAGGCGATGGAGGGGGAGAGCGAGCGAGAGAGATAGAGGCGGTAGAGAGAGGGGGAGAGCGAGCGAGCGAGAGAGAGAGAGAGAGAGAGAGAGAGATGTCACACACAGAGAGGGGGGGGGAGGGGGGGGAGAGAGAGACAGACAGACACAGAGAGAGAGACAGAGGCGATAGAGAGAGGGGGAGAGTGAGCGAGCAAGAGAGAGAGAGAGGGGGGGATGTCACAGAGAGAGAGAGAGGGAGAGAGAGAGAGGGAGAGAGAGACAGACAGACAGAGAGAGACAGAGGCAATAGAGAGAGGGGGAGAGCGGGCGAGCGAGCGAGAGAGAGAGAGAGAGAGAGAGAGAGAGAGAGAGAGAGAGAGAGAGAGAGAGAACATGTCAGACAGAGAGAGAGAGAAGATGTCAGAGAAAGAGAGATGTCACACAGAGACAGAAGATCTCACAGAGAGAGAGAGAGAGAGAGAGAGAGAGAGAGAGAGAGAGAGACATGTCAGACACAGAGAGAGAGAACATGTCACAGAGAGAGAGATGTCACACACAGACAGAAGATCTCACAGAGAGAGAGAGAGAGAGAGAGAGAGAGAGAGAGAGAGAGAGAGAGAGAGAGAGAGAGAAGATGTCACAGAGAGAGAGAGAGAGAAGATGTCACAGAGATAGAGATGTCAGAGAGAGAGAGAGAAGATGTCAGAGAGACAAAGAGAGCGAGAGAAGATGTCACAGAGAGAGAGAGAGAGAGAGAGAGAGAGAGAGAGAGAGAGAGAGAGAGAGACAGACAGACAGACAGACAGACAGACAGACAGACAGAAGAGAAAGAGAGACAGAGAGAGAGAGAGATGTCAGAGAGAAAGAGTCTATCTTGCATGAACGAGGTTGCACACCAGCGTGGCGGCCACACAGTTCTGACTGCAGAAAATGCATGCTTTCAAAAGTGTGAAACGTTTGACTTTGAACCTCTAAACGCCGCGTCATATATATATTCAGTTCTGCTGTCTCCTCCCCCCTTACCCCCTCCCTCCCCTCCCCCCTTACCCGCTCCCCATCCCCCGAAAGTTCCCGTCGGGAAAAGCTGGGTGCACCTGCAGTGAGCAACAGGGAGCATGAGAGAGAGGGAGAGAGAGGAGAGGAGGGAGAGAGGGGAGAGGAGGGAGAGAGAGAGAGGAGAGGAGGGAAAGAGAGAGAGGGGAGAGGAGGGAGAGAGAGAGGAGGGAGAGAGGAGAGAGAGGAGGGGGGGAAGAGAGAGAGGAGGGGGAGAGAGAGAGAGGAGAGGAGGGAGGAGAGGAGAGAGAGAGAGAGGAGGGGGAGGGAAAGAGAGAGAGGAGGGGGAGGAGAGAGAGGAGAGGAGGAGAGGAGAGAGGAGAGAGGAGGGAGAGAGAGAGGAGGGAGAGGAGAGAGAGAGAGAGGATGTCACAAAAGAGAGAGAGAGACAGACAGACAGACAGAGACAGAAGCGATAGAGAGAGGGGGGAGCGAGCGAGAGAGAGAGAGGGGGGGGAGAGAGAGGATGTCACAGAGAGAGAGAGAGAGAGAGAGAGAGAGAGAGAGAGAGAGAGAGAGAGAGAGAGAGAGAGAGAGGATGCCACAGACAGACAGAGAGAGAGAGTGGATGCCACTCAGAGAGAGACACACAGAGAGGATGTCACAGACAGAGGAGAGAGAGAGGATGTCACAGAGAGAGAGAGAGAGAGAGAGAGAGAGAGAGAGAGAGAGAGAGAGAGAGAGAGAATGTCACAGAGAGAGAGAGAGAGGGAGAGAGGAGAGGAGGGAGGGAGGAGAGAGGGTGAGGAAAGAGAGAGAGAGTCCGTCTTAAATGAACGAGATTACACGCGACAAACGTGACGTGGCGGCCACACAGTTCTGACTGCAGAAAATGCATATTTTCAAAAGTGAAGTCGGTGCGTGCGAGAAAATCTCGTAGTTCACGTCACTCGGGGGTCTCCTAAATTCCATTCGCGTCAGATAGTTGGTTGGCACTCCGTGAGTAAATTATGTCAGTTCATAGGTCCGGAGAAGACATCACTGCTCAAAGTGTCGGTAGCTTGCCGCTCTCTTCATTCGAGCAATGACATGCTGTGTTGGTATATTCCCTTTTCGGTGCACGCCAGCAAGTTAAACTGAACTGTATTCTCACGATTAGCTATGGGCTTTTTGTCGTAGGAACGTGACTCTTCGAGAATGAATATAATCCATCCAAAGTGGTTATTTCTTTTACATCCAAACACACAAAAAGTTAGATCCAAGCACGTAAAAGGTTCAAAAGAACGCTGTTTATTAGGATAAAACAGAACATGCGAATTTTGGGGGGTAATCGCCTTTATAAAGCTACAGAACGACGTCTAAACAACAGTTAAATGGTGAAAAGCGAAGAAAAAAATTGAAAAAGCTTTTCTCTTGTCCAGTGCTTGGAACATAAAAAGTTAAAAAGAACGCGGCTGATTTTTAATAGGACAACACAAGACGTGCGCCACTGCCATAAACTGACAATGATTCTGCCGAGTCGTTCCTCTCTTAATACTACGAGTACCACTACTGCTGCTGATGCTGCTGCTGCTGCTGCTACTACTACTACTACTACTAATAATAATAATAATAATCATAATAATAACTTTATAACTTTATTGCCAAGTGTCAATAGAATTGCACGAGGAATGTTTTGTGGTGCCAAGTACACTCATCACACGTTCACTCCAATCATAAAAACATTAAATTACAACAGCAGCAAATAAACATCCTGGTAAAAAAGTCATTCATAGATAAAAGCATGAGAAATCCCACTGGCATCAAGCTGTGCATATCACATAAAATTGCCACTTAATAATAAATAATAATAATAATAATAAAACGCATGCGAAAAGATCACATACGAACGTTAAAGATCCTACAGTCCATACCACAGTTCGGTGGATTATTCAGAAACACCGGAATGCACTCTAAAAAGTACCAGAGTCTTCAAGCTGCCCAAGTTTGACACTATATATACGGACGGAGAAGGAAACATTGCAGCAGCAGGTGTCTCGGGTGTGATGCTAACGAGCAGTGTATGTTGTAGGCTTCATACGCACCATGCAGACCCAGGCCGGGCCATGTACTTCATCTCTTTGCAGGGTTGTTCAATCCCTTTCACTAGCGCCCAGCTGTACCGCCCGGTGTTGATCGATCGATGCCTTTTTATATAGCACTGGGTTGGGGGGTGGGAGGTTAGTGGGGGGGGGGGGGGGGCAGGAGATGGGAAACAAGAGCGGAACGTTGCGGGATATCTGAAGTTAAAACCGAGCTTCATCGCGGTCGTAATTTCTAGCATCTGGTCATGCTATGGCAAATATAGTGTCGGTAGCTCCCTCCCACCCCCCACCCCACCCCCGTGCCTCTCCCTTCCACCCTGCCTCTTCCCCCCCCCGCCCCCCCCGCCCCGTCCCCCCCCCCTCCTCCACCCCACCCACCCTGTTCCCCACCCGCCTCCATTCCTCCCCCCCGTTCCCTTTTCTCTTCTACCCCACTAACCTCTGTTCCCCTCCCTCCTCCACGCCCCTCCAGCCCCCCCGCCCCCCTGTTCCCTCCCTCCTCCACCCGCCTCTAACCCCTGTTCCCCTCCCTCCTCACCCGCTCTACACCCACCCCCCCTTCCCCTCCCCTAACCCCTTCCCCTCCCTCTTCACCACCCTCCACCCCACCCCACTGTTCCCCTCCCTCCTCCACCTGCCTCCACCACCACCACCCCCTCCCCCGTTCCCCTCCTTCCTCCACCCAGCCTCCATTCCCACCCCCACACCCCACCTCCTGATTTTTAAAGATCCAAGCAAAAACCTCCCAAGGACACTAGGCCTGTCTGAATTTTTAGAACAAACTCCAGTATCTTTTTTTTCTTCTTTCCTTCTGAATGTACAGACAGACACGGAAAACCCCTCACTCACTTCATTTTTATGAGCTAGACCCATAACGCAGATGCTCAAGAGCTCAAACAGCACAGGATGCCCCCGAAATAGTTCACTGCTAATTAGCGCTGTGTGTTGCCGTGTGTATTGAGCCTGGAAGGGCCTGGAAGGGGAAACAAGCAAAAAAACATTCAAAGATGATTTATTTTCAGTGCTGAAAGTGCCCCATAAACAAGCGCAGGTTTTGATTCCATCTCAAGCTTAAACTGTTTCTAGTGATTTGTCCTCCGTATGTGCATGGCATTTTGGCGCTGCTTTTTCGAAAAAGCTCGTCTTGTTGTCGATGGCTAAGTTTGAAAGAGAATATCAGCCGGAAGTGTGTCCATGTGTTGGTTTTGACCGGTGGTGATTCAAAGAGTTAACAATTAGGACACTCCTAGTGTAACGAATGATAATGTTTGTTTTTATCAAACTACTAAGACAACATATCATTACTCATGTACGGGGTTATCCATTTAATAACTACTTTGGCTAGTATGCGAATGAGCAATAATTAGTTTTTAACTGCGATCTGCACCTTGGTAAAGTTAGTCATTTTCCATTTTAATCAACAACTTTGGCTAGTAAGCGAATGAACAATAATCCCTTTTTTCTGCGACTTACACCGTTGTGAAGTCAGTTCCTTTCCAAGTAGGTCATTCAGAAATCATGGGGCGGGCAAGGAGGGTTTCCGGTGACCACGAAAGTGAGTTAACCCTTTCAGCCCGTCTGCAATTTATCGCTGTAATACTATTTCCTCGGGAGACTGCTCGAGTTCAGTGTTGCTTCACGTCCACAGAAACCATCAGGCTTATTAGGGACGGGAAGCCCAGGACGGCCACCTCGACTTTCACTGACACAGGTCTGATGAGACTCGATTCTGGCCTAGAGCTTGTAATATAGTGATGGCACGGCATGACTCATCCCAAATTCGATCAGCGTAACTGGATATCACCACTCATCTCTTACAGTGGTTTCGTCTTGACCCTACCCCTCTCCCTTCCCCCCACCCGCCACCCCCCACCCCATCCAACCCCCAATACGCACTCGTTGGCTTCCCCCTTCCCATCCACCGGTGTTGCTGTCACATCCTTCCTTCACCCAGTAAACCCACCCTCCCTCATGTCTGCTTCCATTGATTTTACGAGGTGGTGGTTCTTGCTCGTAAACTCGGAGACGAAAAGTGGTGGATACGGAACAAGATTTCTAATTAAACGCCGTAGCGGTTTATGATGTTGTATTTTCGGGTGACCGGGATTTGGGGAATATAGTACCAGGTCCAACTTCGTGGAATGCCGAAGGGGAACGGTGTGGTTACGATTCCTTCTCTCCTGTCGGTCACTGACCGCAATACCACACTTTTTTCTTTCTTTTTTATAACTTTTCTTCATCATTTATTTCCTCTGACTCATTCTCCTTGCGCCCGTAACTTGTACTGTGTTTAGCATCTATATCATCATTGACCGCAAAATCAGACTCTCTCTCTCTCTCTCTCTCTCTCTCTCTCTCTCTCTCTCTCTCTCTCTCTCTCTCTCTCTCTCTCTCTCTCTCTCACACGCATTTTGTGTGTGGAAATTTTCATGTATAACGTTTCACTCATTTATTCATGCCTATATGTATATAAATGATCTCTGTAATTTTATATCGACTCATCAGTAGCTTAGCAAGGACTAGTTGTTACACAAGATTTTGACTGAACCTAAAGTACTATCCTTTAAAATAAAGTTTTCAAGTTCGAGTTCTCTCTCTCTTCTTCTTCTTGTTTTTGTTTTTGTTTTTTCAACTTTCCTTTGTCATTTATTTCCTCTGACTCATTCTCCCTGCGCCCGTAGCCTGTATTTAGCATCCATAGCATCATTTAAATCTGCCCTCGAGACCCATCTTTTCTCTTCTGGACTCAAAATGCCTTGCCTTTGTGCGTGTGTGCATGCAGTTGAGGTCTGTCTGTTCGACTGTTCTGTGACAGTGATCGCGCTTGGAGGTTCTGTGTGTGTGTGTCTTCTGTCTGTTCGACTGTTCTGTGACAGTGACCGTGCGTTGAGCTTCTCTCTGTGTCTTCTGTCTGTTCGACTGTTCTGTGACAGTGACCGTTCTCTGAGGTTCTCTCTGTGTCCTCCGTCAATTTGACCGTCTGCAAAGATGACCGTGCTTTGAGATTTTCTATTGTATCTGCTATTTTCGACTGGACTGTCTGTGACATTGACGGGGTTTTGAGGTTTTCTCTGTGACTTCTGTCAGTTTGACGGTCTTCGATAGTGACCGTGCTTTGAGCTTCTCTCTTGTGTCTTATATGTCTGTTGGACCATCTGTGTCAGTGACCGCGCTTTGAGCTTCTCTGTGTCTTCTGTCTGTTCAACTATTCTCTGACAGTGCCCGCGCTTTGAGATTCTCTCTTGTGTCTTCCGTCTGTTGGACTGTTCTTTGACAGTGCCCGCGTTTTGAGCTTCTCTCTGTGTTTTCTGTCTGTTCAACTATTCTCTGACAGTGCCCGCGCTTTGAGATTCTCTCTTGTGTCTTCTGTCTGTTGGACTGTTCTTTGACACTGCCCGCGCTTTGAGATTCTCTCTGTGTCTTTTGTCTGTTCGACAGTTCTGTGACAGTGACCGTGAATTTGAGCTTCAATCTCTCGTGTCATCTATCTATTTGACCGTCTAAGATGGTGACCTACTTTGAGGTTCTCTCTGTGTCTTCTGTCCGTTTGATCGTCTGCGACAGTGACCGCGAATTTGAGCTCCAATCTCTCCTGTGTCTTCTGTCTGTTCGACTGCTCTGCGACAGTAATAATAATAATGTACATTTATCATGCGCTCATCAACGCCCTGAGCGTCCACGTGATACATATTAACCTAAATATGATATTCTTTACACATGTAGAGCATAGTCCCACCAAAATAATTTACATAAAGTATTATACCAAAACAAAAAAGGCACTACAAACACACACACACACACACACACACACACACACACACACACACACACACACACACACACACACACACACACACACACACACACACCACAATGACTGTAGCAGATACTGGGTACTGATATTAGTTAGGATGGAAAAACTGTGAGAAGAGGAAGGTTTTCGGTTTGGCTTTAAAAGATGACAGCGTTGAGCAGCGTCTAAGGTGAGTTAATTCTGAGTTCCAATCTCTCCTTTGTCTTTATTCTGTCCCGGCTGCAGGGGGCGTGTGCAGGGACCGGGTCAACGGCTACCACTGCGAGTGCAGCTCGGGCCACGCCGGGCGCAACTGCGACCTGGCCCTGGACCCTTGCCTGGGCTTCAAGTGCTTCAACCACGGCACCTGCATCACCGTGGGCGCCGGCTTCACGCCCAGCTGCCTGTGCCGCCCGGAGTTCTCCGGCCAGCGATGCGAGACGCCCCTGGACCCCTGCGTGGGCATCGCCTGCCTGCACGGGGGCACCTGCCTCCGCACCGGAAGCGCCTCCTTCCACTGCGCCTGCGCCAACGGCTACACCGGAAGCGTGTGCCAGATTCCTCCCCCGAGCCTGGTGTGCCGGGACCAGCCGTGCCTCAACGGCGGGACGTGCGTGAGGACCGTGCAGAGCGAGGTGATGATGTGCGTCTGCCTCCCAGGCTTCCAAGGGGCTCTGTGCGAGAGGAGAGAATGGACGACAGTGTCCGCGGAACTGGTGACCTGGGACAGCGGTGGCGAGACGGAGGAGGAGGAGAGAGAGGAGGGAGAGGGGGAGGAGGGGGTTCTGGACGAGGAGTGGGCTAGGGGAAGGGGTAGGGAGGTCGCTGGGGGCGGCGCGGGGGAGGTGCCGAGAAACTACCAAGTTCCCCCCAACGCTTCCGTGACTGTCAGAGGGCCGTGCCGAAAACTTCAGTGTCTTACCCTCGTCTTGACAGTGCTGCTTTGTGCGGTGAGGTGTTTTCACTACGGCCAGTGCTGGGAGACGACGTAGCCGAGACGGGGTGTGTGTGTGTGTGTGCGTGTGTGTGTGGCTGCATTGCGCAGGTCACATCGGAACGGAGGCTGTTCACGCGGTTTGGGACAGGACACATGGAACTGGTGGCCCAACGTGCGTAAGACTGATGTAAATTTAACATTACCAGTGCTTTCGTCACTGAGCATCACTCACCCAACGCACAGAAGCTCAGTGACAGCCAGTGATCATTACCATCACCGTCACCACTGATATGCCAAGACAGTAAGCATTGGCTTTACACCTGGAAGTAAGCACGTACACAATGTGTCCAGATCCGGGGCCGGAAGCTGTGTTGGATATGTACTTTGTGAAGCACGCTGACGACCCAAGACAATGTGCATGGCTTTACACCTGGAAGTAAGCACGTACACAATCGGATCCGGGGCCGGAAGCCGTGTTGGATATGCACTTTGTGAAGCACACTGACGAACCAAGAGAATGTGCATGGCTTTACACCTGGAAGTAAGTACTCATACAGTATTTCCAGATCCGGGGCCGGAAGCCGTGTTGCATATACACTTTGTGAAGCACACTGACGAACCAAGAGAATGTGCATGGCTTTACACCTGGAAGTAAGTACTCATACAGTATTTCCAGATCCGGGGCCGGAAGCCGTGTTGCATATACACTTTGTGAAGCACACTGACGAACCTAGAGAATGTGCATGGCTTTTGCACCTGTAAGTAAGTACTTACACAGTGCTTCCAGTTCCGGGGCCAGAAGCCGTGTTGACTACGCACTTTGTTAAGCACACGGGAGCTCAAAAACGTGTTTAGAACAGCGCACAGAGGTTCAAACAGGCTTCACTGTCTTAACACACATCCAGAAAGACTTTGCAGATCGAAGGCTTATTCACTGATCCACGCTCCGTTTAACAAGGAGTCAGTTTTACGCACACGCTATAAACGCAGGAAAACGCGGTGTGTGTAAAAGTGATCAGGTTGATAGAATTGCCTGCGAGTGAACTAAACGAGCTGCCAGAACCGTTCAACGGAAGCCACAGGTGGCAAATCATTGGCGCAGTTCAGTATGTCATTGCAAGCTAGTTTCAAAGGCCAAACATCGTGTTGAGCAGGCTCTTTGCCAAGTACATGGGCAGACAGCGTAGCGATGTCAACAATGTAAAAGACATCTTCAGGAGTGATTGTTCACAAAAGTGCGTAATCTGATCATTCATCGCCTGCTTTTTGCTCCTTCTTCCTTTTTCTTTATTTTTTATTTTATTTTATATCGTTGTCAGACTCATAAT
>JABMCL010003174.1:137500-142500 GCA_018857735.1 Alviniconcha marisindica
CATCAAAAAGCGGGCTAGAATCGTGTAGCTAGAATCTCATCAGATGTGTCAGGTATGCAGACATAGATCAATACCCGGAGCGCATGCACCGCTTCAAATCCACACACTGAGACAACGTGCACTTTTCAGGTTTCGCTCTCTTCTTTAACTAAGGATCTTCCTCGTTTCAAACAGGCCGGCTCTGGGTCCCTCACATTCATTTCCTCACACATCTGTGTTTATAAGGACACATTTATGTTTGCCAGTTTGCAAGGACTGGCTGTTAGATAGGTCCAAATGGACCTAACGCTACTATCCTTGAGTATTAAAATTTTCGAGTTCGAGTTCTCTCTCTCTCTCTCTCTCTCTCTCTCTCTCTCTCTCTCTCTCTCTCTCTCTCTCTCTCTCTCTCTCTCTCTCTCTCTCGCTCTTCTCTCTCTCTCTCTCTTTCTGCCTCTCTCTCTCTCTCTGTCTCTTTTTTTCTGTGTGTTTGTAGTATAACAAGGAGTACGAGTTCCTCTAGGCAGAGCTAGAAGCCTACAGGTGGTTGAAGAAGAAACCTCACGCCGTATTGGCGCGCCTTCATCTTATCGCCTGGGTAGGTGAGAATCGAGGACGGCGCATCATCAGCACCAGCAGCAGCAGCATCGTTGTTGCAGCCAAGGGAAGGACCTGGTGGATGGAAAGAGGCGGGGGGCGGGGGTGTTTCTGAAGGGGCAGGGGTAGGATCTGGTAGATGGTAAAGGGTGTTCCTGAAGAGGCAGGGGTAGGATCTGGTAGATGGGTAAGGGTGTTCCTGAGAGGCAGGGGTAGGATCTGGTAGATGGGTAAGGGTGTTCCTGAGAGGCAGGGGTAGGATCTGGTAGATGGGTAAGGGTGTTCCTGAAGAGGCAGGGGTAGGATCTGGTAGATGGGTAAGGGTGTTCCTGAGGAGGCAGGGGTAGGATCTGGTAGATGGGTAAGGGTGTTCCTGAAGAGGCAGGGGTAGGATCTGGTAGATGGGTAAGGGTGTTCCTGAGGAGGCAGGGTGTAGGACCTGGTAGATGGTAAAGGGTGGGGGGGGTTCCTGAAGAGGGAGGGTGGGACCTGGTAGATGGGAAAGGGGGGGTCTGAAGAGGCAAAGGAGGACCTGGTAGATGGGTAAGGGGGTGGGGTCCTGAAGAGACTGGGGCAGGGCCTGGTATATGGGAAGGACCTGGTAGATGTTAAAGGATGGGTGGGGGTGTCCTGAAGACCCAGGGGTAGGACCTGGTAGATGTTAAAGGATGGGGGGGAGGTGTCCTGAAGACCCAGGGGTAGGACCTGGTAGATGTTAAAGGATGGGTGGGGGTGTCCTGAAGACCCAGGGGTAGGACCTGGTAGATGTTAAAGGTGGGGGGGGTGTCCTGAAGACCCAGGGGTAGGACCTGGTAGATGTTAAAGGATGGGGGGGGGGTCCTGAAGACCCAGGGGTAGGACCTGGTAGATGTTAAAGGATGGGGGGGGGGGGGGTCCTGAAGACGCCAGGGGTAGGACCTGGTAGATGTTAAAGGGGGGGGGGGGTCCTGAAGAGACAGAGAGGACTGTAGAAATGGGGGGGGGGGGGGGGAGGCCTGAAGAGACAGCAGTAGAATTGTAGCATTGGTGCGATATCTAGGTGGCCAATTGTAAGTTTCATTCTTTTTGTTTAAGATTCTTAACGCACCCCTGTTTAACATATCATGTAAAACATCATTGTCTTGATCTCTGTAACGAACGGTGGTAATTTAATCTATAACTATCCCAGTATCACTTCCAATTTAATCAAAACACAACAACACACACCCACAAAACACACACCCCACACACACACACACCACACACACACCCCCACACACACACACACCACTCACACAACAAAACACCCCACACACACACACACACAACACACACCACACACACACACACACCCCCAACACACACACACACACCACACACACACACACACACACACACACACACTACGCACGCACGCACCCACCACGCAACGCACGCACGCCAACGCACGCACGACACCACACACACACACACACACACACACCACACACACACACACAGAAAACCCCCCACAGAACACAGACAGACAGACAGGCACCACCCTTTACGCTTGAAACCTCGTTTATTACTTTATAAAAGAGGAGAGAGAAAAAATGGAGTTGTAGGTGAACGGGGTTCTGGATCAACTGGAACCCCCCCCCCCCCCCCCCCGGTCCGGCCCTGCAGCCATGCAGTGCCTCTCAGCTGGCTGCTCTCTGATATAGGCCACGGAGTCTCGATCATCGGCACCGCACTGCTGTATGTCTGGGAGAAGGCGGCTGGTTCAAGGTTAACTGAAAATGCAGGTGAACTGAGGGAGCTTACAGGTGGATCGTTGTTTTATGCATTAAAGATCAAGGTGCGTTTTTATCTCGCCAGTGTGGAAGAGAAAACACTGGGCTGCGTTCGAGTGATAAGCGTTCATGCATACACTACACTGACGCGCGCACGCGCACGTGTGTGTATGCAACGCATGCACGCTCCGACTGAAGTGGCGGCTGCTGTGACTTTTAGAACGATGTTCGTTCGTTTTTGTTGTTGTTGTTTTTTTAATACAAATTTAATGGTGTTACCGTTCGTGCGTTCGTGGGTGTTGGTGTGTGCCGTTGTGTGTGTGTGTGGGGGGGGTGTGCTTTTTTTGTTGTTGTTGTTGTTGTTGTTGTTGTTTTGTGTGCGTGAACACTTTATTTTGTAAAGACGGAAAGCAAACTACATCTTAATCAATGAGAGGGCGACCTGAGAGAGAGAGAGAGTGGGGGAGGGGGGGGGGGGCGAGGCCGAGACAGAGAGCGAGACAGAGAGGAAGGCAAGAGAAAGAGAGGGGTGAGAGAGAGCGAGAGAGACAGAGAAAGGAGGGTCAAAAGGAACCAGGGGAGGGGGGGGGGTGCACTGGGTCGATGATATGAAGATGACCATAACATTTAATCTCGTAAGAGCAAAAAGCGAAACGTGACTGGCTCATCTCAGGAAAGTGGAGAAAGAGCTAGCTAGCTCGCTCTCCTCTCTCTCAGCCTCGGGCCCTCTTCTCTTCTCTCTCTCTCTCTCTCTCTCTCTCTCTCTCTCTCTCTCTCTCTCTCTCTCTCTCTCTCTCTCTCTCTCTCTCTCTCTCGCGGTGCCAGCACGCCGATAGAATAACAGCCATCTCATCTCCCTATCTCGGGGAAATCCAACCCTTCGATCTGGACCCCTTACCCCCCAACCCCCCAACCCCCACCTCCCCACCCCTCCCCACCCCACCCCGAACCCCCAACCCCACCTCCCTTAACCCCTCTCCTTCGCTCGCTCCCTTACCGACAGAAAGCTTCTTTTGTTAGGTGGCACTCATCTGGAGATTGCGACTAACGTACGTTATCGAAATGCGTCTTACTCACTGCAGTCCTTTGTTCCGACCCTTGCGAGGTAAACGCCAGCGTCGCGTGTTGTTTAAAAAACAAAGTGGAGCAGGATTAAAGGACGAGAGAGATAATGTGACGATTTCTGCACAGAAGAAGAAGAAAAAGAAAAAAAATCCCCCCCCCCTACTGACACGGAAATGGAGATTGCATAACGATCAGCCTTATGGCACGGGAGTAGACAAAACATTGAATTTGATTACGAATGTTGGCGTTCGTTTTCGCTCCTTGGCGTTCCTTCCCCCTCCCCCCCCCCCCCCACCGCCCACTCCCAAACCTCCCCCTCCACCCCCCCCCACCTCCCACCTCCCCCTCCTTCACACCTCACACCTCCCTCACACCTCCCCTACCTCACCTCACCGCCTGCCCTTCTGATTAACTTGCTGTGTGAGGGAAGAGAATAGCGCAGGAGCGTTATCTTTGAAGGTCTAGTTTAGCTTTTGTCATAGGGTTTAGACTGTACGCGGATGAAGACGTGCAGAGATCCACAGTATTATTGTGTCTTCTTTTCGGCTGACAAGTTTTGGTCTAAGTTTCAATTCACTCTCTTTCCGGAATTACAGGTCCACATTATTATCGTGCCCTCTTTTGGGCTGACAAGTTTTGGTCTCAGTTTCAATTCACTCTCTTTCCAAAATTACAGGTCCGTCATTACCTCCCTACAAATTTACTGCAGTACGTAGCACGTAAAAGATCCAGGTCATTCTGCTAAAAGTGCAGAATTAAGTTACAGCTAAACACACATGCTCCCTGCGTAAGTAACTTGATGTTTTACGCCCAGTCAACCAGTGCGGTTATATCAGGGCGATGATAATAGTGTAAACTGTTGCATGGCCGTGTGGTATACACAGAACGTGCGCCGAGATTGCAGCAGTTTCACGCTGCACCAACCATGTAACAACCAAACTGCAGTGTAAGCATGTACACCACTTCGCAGTAACACAAACACAACAGCAAAGAGAGAGAGATCCACAGTGTTACTGTGTCCTCTTTCCTGGTGGAGTTTATGTACTTTGTATTTACTCGCATGCCAAGGTGAGAGGTACCGTAGGCGACTCAGGTCTTTGCTGTTGTGTGTTTGTGTGACGAACGTCTTTCGAGCGCTATAATTAATTCCTTTGTTCGTTGGTTCTTTTACAGAGATAAACTGTCATATTTCAGTGTACTCTGCAGTTGGAACCTTAACGTCTGCGTCCGCGACATCTCCACCCCCCCACCTCCACCCCTCCACCCCCCCACCTCCACCCCCCCCCCCATTCCCCCCCCCCCCCCCCCCCCCCCCCCACACACACACACACACACACCTCCGACCCCCGGACCCACGAACCCCACCCTCCTTGGCGATACCTTGTGGAGAAGGAGGGGTTAACATGTTTACAAGTTACACGGAAACCTATTCCAAACTCACTCCACGGTTGAAAGCTTCAGGCCAAGATAGTATCGAAGTCAACAACCGCTTCTTTATATTCGCTTAACTCGTCCAAAACTGTTTTGCAGAAGTACCTAGGAAAGCGATAGATAACTGCGCGGCAGTAAAAAGGTACACCTCATAGTCGACAACCTAAAGGAGAAAGG
>JABMCL010003174.1:147500-155000 GCA_018857735.1 Alviniconcha marisindica
TTATTAAACAAAGTGTCGATCGTTACGGAACAAAGTGTCGATCGTTACTAAAGAAAGTGTCGATCGTTACGGAACAAAGTGTCGATCGTTACGGAACAAAGTGTCGATCGTTACTAAACAAAGTGTCGATCGTGACTAAGGGCAAGGTGTCGATCGTGACTGAACAAGTGTGTCTGATCGTGACTGAACAAGGTGTCGATCGTGACTGAGACAAAGTGTGATCGTGACTGAGCAAGGTCGATCGTGATTGTTTTTCTTTCTTTTTTAATTATTGTTTGTTTTATCTGTATTTGTGTTTGGTAAAGCAGAAATGAAGCGAACTTCTTCAGGGTATGACAACATAATCGAATTTCACCACTGTTCGCATTGTCCTCCTTTTCCCTATCCCACAATGACTACAACGGTCACGTGTTCACATTTGTCATCATATCAATTGTTACGTGTCTTGCACATTGTTTTCGAGGCAAATAGGAACGGGAACCAGATCGTGTGTATGGATTTCGATTCGATATGGCCGTGTTCGAATCAACACGAGAAAACAAAGGGACAGACAAACAAGAGCTGGATTTGGCTGTTTTTTAGAGACGATGTTCATTGAGTTTCGTTCTCGCTACCCCTTAATTTAGGGTTTTTTTTTTTCCTTTTTTTTTGGGTTGGTTTATTTTGGGGGGGTTGGGGGTGGGGGGGAAGGGGGGTTGGGTTGGGGGTTTTTTTTCGGGGTTTTGGTGGGTGGTGGTGGTGGGGGTTTTTGGTTGGTGGTGTGTTTTGTGTTTTTGTGGTGTGTGTGTGTTGTGTGTGTGTGTGGGGTGGGGGTGTGTGTGTGGGGTTTTGGTGTTGGGGGTGTTGGGTTGGGGGTGGGGGGTAATTGGGGGGGGGGGGGATTTTTTATATATGTGTGTGTGTGTGTGTGGGGTGTGTGTTTTGGGTGTGTGTGTGTGTGTGTGTGTGGGGTGTTTTACCACCCCTTTAAAGGGGGTTTTCCGGCTGGGGGGGGGGGATGGTGGTGGTGTGTTTTTGGGTGTGTGTGTGTGTATTTTGGGGGTTTGTCTGTTTTCTGTCTGTCTGTCTGTCTGTCTGTCTGTCTGTCTGTCTTTTCTGTCGGGTCCCTGGGGTTTTGGGTCCGGGCCCATTGGGGGGTGTGGGGTGTGTGTGTGTGTGTGTGTGTGTGTGTGTGGGTGTGTGTGTGTGTGTGTGTGTGTGTGTGTGTGTGTGTGTGGTAGTGTGGGGTATGTGTGGAGTGTGGGGGTTGGGGGTGCGTGTTTTTGGTGTGTGTGTTTTTGGTGTGTGTGTGTGTGTGTGTTTTGTGTGTGTGTTTTTGTGTGTGTGTGTGTGTGTTTTGTTTTTTGGGGTGTGTGTGTGTTTTAAAGTGGGGGCAAGAACAAGAAAGAAGGGAGGGGGGGTTGGGGGGGTTTTTCCGGGGTTTGACAGAAACAACAAAACACTTGTAGAGACTATTTCCCTGAAAAAAAGTGCGGGAAAAATTGGTGTCAATCTATATTTCCCAGGGAAAAATTTGAAAACAACAATGGCAAAAAAAGACAAGAAGTCGATTTGAAAACTCCGTTTTTGATTCCCTTTTATACTAGCTGGTGTTTTGGGGGTTTTTTTTTTGGGTGGGTGTGTTTTTAACAAAAACGCTGAAGCCTAATCGATTGTATCCCAGAGTAACTGACAAGGCAAGAGATCTGGAAAACAGACTGTTCCGGAACTCCTCTTGGTCAGTGTAAAAAGGCAACCGACAAGAAACATCTGTAACGGCTTTTGGTGAAAGTTGGACAGAGAGACTCACGTCAATGAGAATCAACAAAACATTTTCCGAAGCCAAGAGAAATACTTGTACTTAGAATATGACAGCTTGGATCGTTTGTTTTTGGGGTGAAACGTCGTCGAAAAGAAACATATAGGAAGGAGGAACATATCTAAAAACAACAAAAACAAAAACAAAATTTTTTGATGGGACAACACAAAACATTGTCTCATTAAAATCAGCGTTCTTTTTTAACATTTTGTGTGCGTGGATGTTTTTTTAATTTATTTTATTTTTTATTTTTTTATCAATGTTCTGTTTTATGTCTGTGCATAGCAAGGTGACATTAAATTGGATTTTGTTTCAGAAAACTAGAATTCAACCTTGTTTCTCTTTTATCGTTTTTCTAGGGTTTTTTTCACCGCCATCACCTACATCTGTTGTTTGACTTCTGAGACGAGTTGCTTAGGGCTGCCTTCTGTGAATATAATTAGAGCCTAAGGAACAGCTGGTCGCACCAAAAGAGCCGCTCATTAACATTCATAAGTCTCTAAGTTTCCCAGCCCATAGTCTCCTACCAAGTTCCCAACGATGCATAATTGCCTCATCCGGGTCCTGATGCTGGCCTCGATGACCACGGTGGCGGCTTCAGATTTCTCCAAACGGCAGATGTTCTTCGAGAAGGTCCCCGGAGTTCTGCACCAGTCCCCAAACTCCACGACGTTGACGTGCTCTGCTGCTGGGGGCTGCAGTGCCTTTGACTGCACGAAAGCGTGTCTGCAGAGTGGAGAGTGCGCGGTGTGCAGTCACAATCCTGCAGCGGGTCTCTGCGTCCTTGGAGGATCTGTCCACGCCGACCTGCCTGCTTCCGACGTCGTGGATTCTGCTTGGGACACGTACAAAGGAAGTAATTAAGCTAATCTTCCCTAGCTGTCTTAATTCTTTTCTGCCTCTCTGGAGGGTGGTTTGCGACTGTTCATAATTATGCTTTTGTCTATTTGATCGTCCGTCTGCCTGTTTTGTATGGGTGCTTTGCGATTGTTCATAATCCTTATTATGCTTCTGTGTGTTTGATAGTCCGTCTGCCAGTCTGTCTGTCTGTCTGTCTGTGTGTCTCTGTGTCTCTATCTCTTGCTCTCGCTCTCTCCATCTATCTCTCTGTGTCTCTGTCTGCCTCTGTCTGTCTCTGTCTGTCTCTAGCTCTCTCTGTCTCTCTGTCTCTGTCTGTGTCTCTCTCTGTCTCTCTCTGTCTGTCTGTCTCACTGTCTCTCTGTCTGTCTGTCTGTCTGTCTGTCTGTCTGTCTGTCTCTGTTTCTGTCTCTGTCTCTCTGTCTCTCTGTCTGTCTGTCTGTCTGTCTGTCTGTCTGTCTGTCTGTCTGTCTGTCTGTCTGTCTCTCTCTCTCTCTCTCTCTCTCTCTCTCTCTCTCTCTCTCTCTCTCTCTCTCTCTCTCTCTCTCTCTCTCTCTCTCTCTCTCTCTCTCTCTCCACTGTATTTATTTCTAGTTTATTTTTACTGTATTGTCGTAGCATCGTCAACGTCAGTGTCACCGTTCCTTTCAGGTTGCCCGGTGCAGGCGGGCTACGCCGAGTACGACTACGAGGGCAGTGTTGTGTGTCTCCGAGTGGTCAAGAAGATGATGACCCACGCGGATGCCGTGTCCACCTGCGCTGACCACAGGGCCGGTCTCGTCATGATCAAGGACGGAAACTACAGCCAGTTTCTGCACCAGATATTCGTCGGTCAGTTCCGTACTAGTTTATTATTGTGATGGTGATGGTCTCCTCCTCCTCCTCCTCCTCCTCCTCCTCTTCCTCTTGCTCCTGCTCCTCCTCCTCCTCCTCCTTCTTCTTCTTCTTCTTCTTCTTCTTCTTCTTCTTCTTCTTCTTCTTCTCCTCTCCTCCTTTTTCTTTTCTTCTTTTCTTTTCTTTTTTCTTCTTCTTCTTCTTTTCTTCTTCCCCTCCTCCTTCTTCTTCTTCTTCTTCTTCTTCTTTCTTCTTCTTTTTCTTCTTCTTCTTCTTCTTTTTCTTCTTTTCTTCTCTGTCTCTCCTCTTCTTCTTCTTTTCTTCTTCTTCTTCTTTTCTTTCCCCCTCCTCCTCTCCTTCTTCTTCTTTTCTTTTCTTCTTCTTATTCTTCTTCTTCTCTTCTTTCTTCTTCCTCCCTCCTCCTCCTCCTCTCTTTTCTCTTTCTTCTCCTCCTCCTCTTTTTCTTCTTCTTTTTCTTCTCTTCTTCTTCTTCTTCTTTTTTTCTTTCTTCCCTCCCCCCTCCTCCTTTTTCTTTTCTTCTTCTTCTTTTCTTCTTCTTCTTCTTCTTCTCCTCCTCCTCCTTTTCTTCTTCTTTTTCTTCTTCTTCTTCTTCTTTTTCTTCTTCTTTTCTTCTCCTCCCTCCTTCCTTTCTTCTTTTTTCTTCTTCCTTCCTCCTCCTCCCCTTCTTCTTTCTTCTTCTTTCTTCTTCTTCTTCTTCTTCTTCTTCTCTTCTTCCTCCTCCTCCTCCTCCTCCTCCTCCTTCTTCTTCTTCTGCTGAGACACAGCAAACGGACTGGAAATACTACTGACTGGGGGGTTGGGGGAGGGGGGGAGGGGCGGCGGGGAGGATTTTAAATTAAACCTCTGTTTCAGTGGGGTACATATGGGTCGGAGCGGAGAGGCAGCAAACAGACCGGAAATTCGACTGGTTGGGGAAACAATTGTCTGTTTCAGTGCGGTACATAATTTTGGGTCTGAGCTGAAAGGCAACAAACAAACTGGAAATTCTACTACCTGGGGAAAAAATTGTCTGTTTCAGTGGGGTACATATGGGTCGGAGCGGAGAGGCAGCAAACAGACTGGAAATTCTACTGGCTGAGGAAACAATTGTCTGTTTCAGTGCGGTACATATGGGTCGGAGCCGAGAGGCAGCCAACAGATTGGAAGTTGTTGTGGCATATTTTGTCGCCGGGCATATATTGTCTGCCCGGCGACAAAATATGCCGCAACAGAAATACTACTGGCTAAAAAAAGAAGAAGAAGAAGAAGAAGAAGAAGAAGAAGAAGAAGAAGAAGGAGAAGAAACACACTGAAACTTGTCTCTGGCAGTTCTACTGGCTGGAGGGAAATTAAACTTGTCTGTTTCAGTGAGGCGAATATGGGTCGGAGCTGAGAGGCAGCCAACAGACTGGCAGTACTACTGGTTGGATGGAACCCCCGTGTCAGACGATAGTCTCCCCTTGTTTACACCATCGCAAATGGAGTCATGTCTCATATTCCGCCTAACGTTGCCGGGACTTCCGATGTACCGCAAACTGCGATACTCTGCGTGTCAGTACCTCGCCTACGTCATCTGCCAGTTTTTCCTGCGATGAAAACATGATACACATCACTTCTAATGCGCAATGTCCATCACATGACTTAACTCAAAGCGCTTTACACACACACACACACGCACACGCACACGCACGCACGCACGCACGCACGCACGCACATACGCATGCATACACACACACGCACACGCACGCACGCACGCACGCACGCACGCACGCACGCACGCACACACACACACACACACACACACACAAACACACACACATCTGAAACAGAATGACTGCTAGCGTTCTGAAGCAAGATCCAAACACAAAAAGGTTCAAACGAACGCTTATTTATCTAAATACGGACACGCAGTATGCAAATTTTCAGGGAAATCCCCTTCAGTATCAAGCCACAAAACGACAGATAAACGGTTAAAAACGATAAAAATTTTAAAAAAAAACAGAAAAGCTTTACACACACACACACACACACACACCACACCCCCCAAAAAACCCCACCAAAACACCACACCCACCACACACACACACACCCCACACACCACACACACACACAAACCACACACACACACACACACACACACACACACACCACACACACACACACACAAAACACAAACACACACACACACACACACACCACACAACACACACACACACACACACACACACACACAACACACAACACACACACACACACACCCACAACACACACACACACACACACACACACACACACAACACACACCCCACACACACAACACACACACACACACACACAAAGTATGTACATATTTACACTGTTCAGAACATCAGTAATAATAACACCGCCTCCCCCTCCCCGAAGCACTCACAACCTCCCCAACACATACACACGCATGCACGCACACGCCTGCACGCCCGCGCGCATGCCGGAGTGAAGGGAAATGACCGACCGGACAGACTGGCGGGCAAAGCAACCCTTACAAGTGGCTTGCTTCTCGGAAGATCTGAAGTGTTGAGGAGCTTGAGACACTATCAGTTGGCACAAAGCCAAGGACATCACACCATATCGCATGGAGGAGAGAGGCGTGGAAAGAGAAAGTGCTAGATGATCTTCCTTGAAAGGACGACAGAGGGCCACCACAACCAGTATCATTTCAGTGATAATGTCTGACAAACACTGGAACCGTTTCAAAGGTTAAGGTGGGGAAACTTCTGAGACACAGGGGTGGAGCGCATATGGGCTTTTCCGAGCGCATAGATACCATCTTGAACTGAACTGAACTGGTCTTTTCCGAGCACAAAGATACCATCTTGAACTGAACTGAAATTAACCGAACTTGTCTGGAAGACAACTACTCATAGTCCGGGTTTCTTTTTTCATTCAGTTGATTTCTCCTTCTTCCTTTTTATTTGTAGTCTTTTCACATATGTGATATTAGCCTAATCTTGCAAGTAGCATGTTAACAGTATGTTTCAGCAAGTTGCACCAATAGAAATTTATGTTAAAAACAAACAAACAAACACAAAAAAAGTAACCCCACCCCCACCCACCCACCCACCCCCCAAAAAAAACGTATCTGCAGTCAAGAAACAATCATATAATTATGCATTTGTGTCTGTATCCAGTTCACTGAGTTGACTAAGAGTGTTCTTATGATCCTCCGCCTCCTCTCCGTCACACTTTTCCTCAACTTTCCATGCACCTCTACATTGTTTTGTAGAAAATTGTTGAATTATTGACATTAACTGATTATTGATGTTGTTTAGTGTTGTTGTTGTTTTATATATATGAGAATACATCTGGGCACCACTATGCTGTTGTGTAACAAAGATACGTTTCTTCTTCTTCTTCTTCTTCTTCTTCTTCTTCTTCTTCTTCTTCTTCTTCTTCTTCTTCTTCCCTTCTTTTCTCTTCTTTTCTTCTTTATTTAAAGTCTTTCAAATATGTGATATTAGACTGAGCTTACAATTATCATGCTAACAATATGTATCAGCAAGTTGCATCAATAGAAATCAAAACAAAATCAAAACAAACAAACAAACAAACCCAAAAAAACGAAAAACAAAAACCTATTTGCAGTCAAAACAACAATAATTATTATTGTGTCTGTATCAATATGATAGTTTCTTCTTCTTCTTCTTCTCTTCTTCTTTTCTTTTCTTCTTCTTCTTCTTCTTCTTCTATTCGTCTTCTTCTCTTCTTCTTCTTCACTCTCTTCTCTTCTTTTCTTTTCTTCTTCTTCGATGTTCGATGGTGGAATATTATAGTAGTGAAAACTATTGTTTATGAGGCTTAACTGTTTGAATGTAATTTGACTTGGCCATTGAGGAGAGGTGTTTCGGTGTCTTGTAGGCGAGCCCCTGTGCCAGACATTGTGTGGTCAGTGCAGTGATGATAATTTTCAGGGACTGCCATCCAAGAACTGGGCAGGGTGATAGTTATCAAACAAAAAAAAAACCAATTTTTTT
>JABMCL010003174.1:157500-160000 GCA_018857735.1 Alviniconcha marisindica
AATATTTTCCCATTAAAATCAGCATTCTTTTTAACATTTTGTTAAAAATGTAGGCGACTCGGGTCTTTGTTGTACTCGTACTACGTATTATTTCGAGCGCTAATTAACTCCCTTGTGTGTTGATTCTGCACGAGCGCCCTGGGCCTCGTTCTGTTTCAGATTTAGAACATTTTGTGTGTTTGGATCTTGTTTTTATCAATATTTTATTTGACGTCTGCTCACAGCAAAGTGATATTAGATTGGGGTCTTGTTTCAACAGCTAGAATTCAGCTTGGTTTCTCTTTTTATCTTTTTCTAGATTTGTTCACCACCATCACCTACATCTGTTGTTTGACTTCTGAGACGAGTTGCTTAGGGCTGCCTTCTATGAATATAATTAGAGCCTAAGGAACAGCTGGTCAGTGGCACCAAAAGCGCCGCTCATTAATATTCATAAGTCTCTAAATCTCCCAGTCCATAGTCTCCTGGGCATAAAACACCGAGTTATACTTACCATAGTCTCCTACCAAGTTCCCAACGATGCATAATTGCCTCATCCGGGTCCTGATGCTGGCCTCGATGACCACGGTGGCGGCTTCAGATTTCTCCAAACGGCAGATGTTCTTCGAGAAGGTCCCCGGAGTTCTGCACCAGTCCCCAAACTCCACGACGTTGACGTGCTCTGCTGCTGGGGGCTGCAGTGCCTTTGACTGCACGAAAGCGTGTCTGCAGAGTGGAGAGTGCGCGGTGTGCAGTCACAATCCTGCAGCGGGTCTCTGCGTCCTTGGCGGACCTGTCCACGCCAGCTTGTCTTCGTTTGCTGTCGTGGATGCTGCTTGGGACACATAAAGACAGTAAGGGAGGGGGGGGGGGGGGGGGGGGGGGGGGGGGGGGGGGGGGGGAACAATTCTGGGTACTACAAGCAAAAGAAAATTGCCGCAAAAGTAGGAGTCCAGTAAAACAAGGTTGTTTGTGTTTTTTAAATCTATTCTCTCTCTGTCTCTGTCTCTGTCTTTGTCTTGTCTCTGTCTGTTTCTGTCTGTTCTGTCTGTCTCTGTCTTGTGTCTGTCTGTCTCTTTTGTCTCGTTTTCTGTTCTGTTCGTTCTGTTCTCTCCCCTTCTCTCTCCCCCTCTCTCTCTCTCTCTCTTCTCTCCTCTCTCTCTCTCTCTCTCTCTCATCGCCCTGATATAACCGCACTTGAAAAAGTGATCCGAGTCACGTTCAGAAGTTCAGAAAAAGGAGAAGGCCAACAACAATACACTCACAAGTTGGAATGCTACCCCCTTACCCCCACCCCTCCCCCACCCCAAAAAAGAAAGACTCTGGAACTGAGTGGCCAGCCTTGATTCATACAGTAACTGAGGATGTACCTCTGGTGGAGTTTATGTACCTTGTATTTACACCATGCCAGGTGAGTTACCGTAGGTGTGACTCAGGTCTTTGTTGTTGTAGTTGTGTTACGTATTTTGAGCGCTAATTAACTTCCTTGTGTGTTGATTCATGCAGTAATTGTTCCAGTCATCTTGAACCCTAAACGAGTGTACACCCTGTTCCTCCAACCCAAGCGGTCGATGTTTCACATTATGATAGATCTTTACAATGCACGTGGTCCACTGGAGGCAACCCACTTACCGTAGCTTAAATCCGTAGCTTCACGATTTATCTCCCCTGCTGAGAGTCGCTTTCATTTTCCCCGGAATTGTATTTTATTTTGTGTCAGTTCTGGGGTTGTGTGCCCTTTTTTTCTCTCTTCTTTTTTTCTTTCTTTTTCTCTTTCTTTCTTTCTCTCTTCTTCCTTTTTTCTTCCTTCTTTCTTCTTTTTTTTTTTTCTTTCTTCTTCTTCTTTCTTTCTTTCTTTCTTTCTTGTCTTCTTTTTTCTTTGTTTTCCTTTGTTGTTGTTGATGATGATTTTTTGATTTCCGGCAAGAACTGAACACAACAACAACAACAAAAAGATCAAGTTATATCATTTTTCATTGTTTTTAACCGTTTCACCGTTGTTTGTCGTTTTGTGGCCTGGAGAAGGGGATTTCTCTGAAACTTTGCATCGTGTTGTGTATGTCATAATAAAAATTTTTAAGCGTTCTTTTTGAAATTTGATCGTGACTGAACAATGTGTCGATCGTGATTGAACAAAGTGTCGATCGTGACTGAGCAAAATGTCGATCGTGACTGAGAAAGGTGTCGATCGTGACTGAGAAAGGTGTCGATCGTTACTAAACAAAGTGTCGATCGTTACTAAACAAAGTGTCGATCGTTACTGAGCAATATGTCGATCGTTACTAAACAAAGTGTCGATCGTTACTAAACAAAGTGTCGATCGTTACTGAGCAAGATGTCGATCGTTACTAAACAAAGTGTCGATCGTTACTGAGCAATATGTCGATCGTTACTAAACAAAGTGTCGATCGTTACCGAGCAAGATGTCGATCGTTACTGAGCAATATGTCGATCGTTACTAAACAAAGTGTCGATCGTTACTGAGCAAGATGTCGATCGTGACTGAAAAAGGTGTCGATCG
>JABMCL010003174.1:162500-330000 GCA_018857735.1 Alviniconcha marisindica
GCAAGGGAGGTAACTCTGTGACTGATTCGGCAGCACGGCTTTGTCACATTGTCTTGTCAGTTGTGTCCCATTAACTGGAAGCGGCAAGGCGCTCGTTCTCCCAACTAATTTTTCACGGGGGGGGTGGGGGGATCTTTTTCTTCACTTGTCGGCGGCCAGCTCTTCTTTTCTTTTTTCTTTTTCTTCTAAAGGCATATTTAAAGGTGTGGTTGAAATTCTCACTCATTTGTCAGACCTCGGCTATCGCCGACTTGCCGCGGGCAGCATTTCCTTTGAACGCGTACAAACAGAGCCTTACTCTTACTGCGTGCAATAACGATGCTGCCCTTTAGAGGTCGAGCTGAACGAAGCTACTAGAAAGACACTGAGGAACCTGCGCAGTTTCCCGAATGGTCCAGACAGATCCACGAGTGGATATGTTAGAATGATAAAAACAACGCTTGTCTTGCATCAGCTTGTAGGCCCGCTCATACTCTGGCGTAGAGACGACGTTCGGCGAATGCCACTTCGTCACTGTAGTGTGAGACTGCAAACTTCTCGACTGGCGAAGAATTTGGTGCAGTTTCAGTGACAAAAATCAACGGAGGACTTTGCAACTGTTCGACACTTCCGGCTCAGTGTTGTCTGACTGATACAGCGGCGTCTTCGCTCGCGGTAAAAACACACTATTCTCTAGTAGTACCAGCTGGAAATTTGCTTTTGAACGCCGACAAGATGTTGTGTCGCCAGCTTATGGCAAGAGTGTCCCGGCCTTGCTGGACTTTGGCCGTGAGGGGAAAGAAAAACCTGCCGATGTGGGCACCGTTTCGTCGGGCAGACGTTTGGGACGACCCCTGGTTCCGCGACTTTTTTCGGCCCATGGGACCGAGGCGTGTGGATGAGCAGCTAAGGGATGCAGTCCAGCATATGAATAGATTGATGTGTATGTCACCGTGGCGGGTGTTCGAGGAAAGTCCTTTTCGAGCTGCTGAACACGGCGTTAACGCAGAAATTGTGCAGGTAAGCGCGGTTTTCTCCCTTGATACTTTCGCTTTCTTTTTGTTTTTTGTTGTTTTGTTGTTGTTGTTGGTTTGATTGGGGGGGGGGGGGGGGGGGGGGGTATTTTTGTTTGTTGTTGTTGTTGGGGATGGGGTGACATTTGTGTGTGTTATTATTATGTGCAGGAATTTGCTGGAGCCCGCCAATAAATACTTGATAAACGGTTACTTTATAAACAGGCACATGTCAAAATATTGAGCTGCTTGTGATTAGACGAAGAATTATAAATAACTTTAAATTTAACTGTATACTAATCTCATTCATGCAATACATGTATTACAGGTTTTTATAGTTTTTATATGATCTAAAGTGGACATGATTCACTATCACCATGTCGTATACATTAAGTATACATTTTTACATTATTACGCTGACACGTCATTTTTTTCATTCATTTTTTTTCTTCAGGCTCAAATAGACAAGGAGGGTCTGCATCTCAAGCTGAATGTGTCTCACTACGAGCCCAAGGATTTGACCATCAAGGTGGTGGGGAACCGTCTCATCATTTCTGGAAAACATGAGAAAAAATCTGACGAACATGGCTTTGTGACACGGGAGTTTACAAGGGAACTGATGATACCAGAGGTGATCAATACATAATTAAAATTAGATTATTATTTTATTTTATTTTTTAAATCCCAAATTATAATCCAGCTTTTTGTTATTGTTTTTTCTCCCAAGTTATGAAGGGATATGCCACATTAGGATAGTAACTCTTCTATGGCACTATACCCCTTAAGAAATCACAAGCTTGCAGCGCTGTACATTATCAACAACAACAAAATTGTAAAATTCAGTAAAAAGGACAAGTATTGTGTATACACAGCACAGTGCTCAGAGATTTCATACCCATCGCCTATATATTATCACACATGCACACACACATGCACATGCATGCACATGCACACACACACACACACACACACACACACAAACTCACACGCAGATGCATGCATGAACAGAGATGTGGATGCACATACACATTTCTGACTGAATGTTTCTCATCATTGTGTAGCAAAATTTGTTTGTTTGTTTTTATTAAATTTTAGACTGAATCATTAACCAGACAGTAATGTCAAATTAAAAATATTAACATCTTCTTTCTTTTTTTCATTTTAAACAGGAGGTGGACATGGACACACTTGCATCACGACTCACAGAGGATGGCCATCTTGTCATCTCAGCCAGGGTCAAGGCTGTTGCAGAGCCAGAAGGTCGCAACATTGCCATAGAGCATGGACAGTCGGAGAAAGACGAGAGTAAAAATAAAGATGACAAATCTAAAGACTGAACTGGGGTCCACATGGTCCTGTTCCCTTCAAGGACAGTTGTATAGGAAAATTGACCAATAAAACCGGTGTTTGTCTTTTTTAATTAACAAGGTGCTTTTTTGTTTTTTGCTTTTCATTTCTTGCAATTTGATTGCATGGAATTATTTGGATGTTGAATTTTTGTTACTTTTTGCGCTGTAACATGTAACAGCTTCTGTGCCATACAGTATTTTTGGTTAGTTCACATTATTTTCTTCTTTTTTCTTCTGGAGTAAAGTTCTCTTACAGTCTTTCTGTTTTGTGTTTTAATCACGTCTTGAACAGACCTGTATGTGTACTCAGAAGAAGAGGTTCTCATGCACTTGTCCTTTTTTTTTATATATTAGTTTTTTACTGTACTTGAATTTTGGTTGTTTTGGTTTTTTATAGTGTTTGATTTTTTAAAATTTTAAATGCGCTGAAAAAAGAATTCTGCCATTCAGGATCAGGAGAAAATGAGATTTTTATGCAGGTTGTACACAAAGGTCTGGAAGTGAGCAAGGGTTATCGAGTGAGTTTTGCATGCTTCTTACCCCCACAGTGAGTGAACTGGGGTGGCATGTGCTTTTTTTTCTTTGCTTTTTTTATTTTTTATTTTTTAAATGAGTTATGGAGAGATTACAGGTCCACAGGCCCCCCTCTTAACCTCAAGAGATTCGCTCCCTGTCAGTTTCACAGGCTGTACAGATGTTGAACAGTGGTCTTGGACAGTGGAAGTAACGGTGAAATTGTGAACACATCAGCTGAGTTTATTGACCAATTTCTTACTTGATCAAGTTCAGACTTTGTAATATTGTTGTTTGCCATAAAACGATGGTACACAATACCCTTTGGTTACTGATGTTCCCATTTTGAGGTCTGGATCTGTTTTGCACACATGGCAAAAACTTTTAAACACTTGTTTTCGTACGCCTGCTTGAGCCGCTTTTTCTATTATCATAAGCTTTGCGTATTTAGATTCCATGGAGCTTTACATTTTCACATCTTTTTTAATAACTGTGATCAAATTTAAAAATCTAAGCATTTCAAAAAATTAGTCGGACATTATCATGCAGCAAATAATAATGCTTCAAATAAATAACTGTGATCAAATTTAAAAATCAAAGCATTTCAAAAAATAAATTAAAAAAATTAGACATTATCAATATCACGCTGCAAATAATAATGCTTCAAATTACTTTGAGATGTGTTCAGAGGGGCCTTTGCGACAATTGCTTTAACAAATGAGTCAACATTTTCTGATTTTGTGCAAGATCTTTGAAACTGCGTAATCTGTATCAGTGTGCACGATCTTTGAAACTGCACAACCTGTATTGATAAAGAAGATTAATACAGGTATTGATGCATGAGAATCTTCGGAACTGCCTGTTTTAAATGAAATCTGACGAGCATTTTCATCTTCTCATTTTACCTTGTGTTTCTGTAATAAATGTGACAATTGTAAGAAATTAAAATGTGTTCTGCTCTGTGTCGGTGGGTGAAGTCTGGGGTCTGTATCACACACCCTCTCTCTCTCACACACACACACACACACCTGCACATTTTTACACTGTTTTAATGCTACAGAAATGCATGACACAAAAAACCACAAGTCTAACATCAAAACAACTCAGAACTAGAATTTTCTGATGGAAAAAAAAAGTGAAAACAAAACCATTTCACTACTGGCAGGTAAATACAACAATGAATGATCAAATGGACCACAGATCTTTCCACAGAAGTTTGATTTTTGAACACAGACACGCAAACAAACAAAAAAGGGGGGGGGAGGGGGGGGGGTCAAAATACTGAAGTCATTCATTACCACTTGATTTTTGAACACTCACAAACAAAATGGGGAGGGGGGGGTGGAGAGGAGGGAGGGGGACACAAATACCAAAGTCATTCATTACCACTTCACACACGCACCATTACCGCCCAATAAACAGAAGTTTGCGAAAGACCTGCAAGTGGGAAGCACAGGGAACCCACATAAGATGGGGTAAACAGAAGGGAAAAGGTACCAAGACGGATTTTTTTTCAGTTGGCTGAACAGAGCAATGTCAAAACACACTAAAAGGTCATGAAGAATGCTTAATTTGATCGGACAATACAAACATGCACATTTTTAAAAATAACTGTTTTATATGACTGTTCAATTGTATCTGTACATCGCTTGAGAAAGGTGTTTTCACTGAAAATGTACACAGTCTTTGTATTGTATAAATTAAAATGAGCATTCTTTTTAGCTGTTTTATGTTTTGATCTTGTTTCAGAACATGACTAGCAGTCAACCTGTTTCAGATCAACCTGAAAGCAAAACAACTGCCCCTGTTTAGCTAAGTGATCTTCAAAACTTCATAAATGAATGAAACTAGACACAAGTATGTAAAGGCATTAAATCTCGACAAAATTCTGCAGGCCTTCATGGTCTTTAAAAAATAAAAATAAATAAGTTCTGATACGTCTTGGAGATGGTCGAGGATTCCACACACACACACACAGTAACACCTGCTGCAGGGAACACAAGCAATGGACAATTCACCTTCAGAAAAAAAAGAAAAAAGAAATCCTTAAAGCTGCGTTTTTTTTATTGATTTTTTCTGTTCTGGGGTGGGTCTTCCTTCAATAATCAATCTTCAATTATCAACATACACCACAGTACATTTGAGAACCAGCCTGGAAACCAGGGGGTGGAAGTAGTATTTTCTGGAGATCTGCCTTGTCAGTGGGTCCATTTTTGGAGGTACTGTGGTGTAAGTTGACACCAACAACAACAAAATTCATGGCAGGATGGCAGGAAGCGATCTAAATGTTTCACAACTTTGCAACATATTTTACATCAGTTAAATTCAGTCCCAAAACATTTCAATTTATTCATCCCTCAAGAGGCAATTAATTCCTGAACACAAAATGTTTAGGGCGGTGTTCCACTGAGCAGCTGCAAATAACTGACAAACTAGGGGTCAGCAGCTGCCACAACACCGTTTCATCATAGCAGACTGCATAGCAATTCTCTTCCGAAATACCCTTTTCCTTGAAAAGTAGATAGAAAAGTACCTCACTTTTCCAGTTTTAACTCGCTTCTAAAGGTATTCCTTGATTAGAGTCGGCAAAGCATTCCTTGTAAGTAGCCCACCCTATGTGGCTGACAGGGCTCAAAGCACTAACTAACAAACATTCCTTGTAAAATATAAAGGTACAAAAATTATATTTAATAGTCCAAGAATAAGGGACGATGTGGCACCATAGGCAGCGAGTGATAAAAAAGTCAATCAAGTATCAAACCCCCATTGGAAGAAGAAAAAGAAATAAGAAAGAGAAGGAAGAAAAACAACAAATAAGAGAATAAACACAAGCAGCTAAAACAACACAATCACGAGAAATAAAGCTCATTACATAAACCCCAATGCACAGATTCTGAAACAACAGGAATGAAATCAAACACTGGACAAAATGATACACTGCATTTTGACACGACATCAGCACAGCTGACCAATGAAGGGGAGGAAAGAAAAAACAAGAGAAAAAAACAGAGAAAAAAAATGCAACAGTGTAAGTGTTTCAGACATGGCAGGTAATGCAGGACACAATCTAGCTTTTCTTTCTTTTCTTGTTTTGTTTTTAACCTCGAAATCATCACACGAACGTTCACACACATTCGATCAGTACATTTACATGACATTTACAGTAATACAGTAAAAAACCTTTTAAGACCACCCTAAGAACAGAAGCAAAAGTGGTAACCCCACCCCCCAAACACACACACACAAAAACAACAAGAGGAGTGGTCCTTGGTGAGGCCTTAATTATTTACATGGAAGTATGATGGGAACACTCTCAGGAAATTTAAAAAAGTGGTCTTAAAATGGGAGTGGCATCTCCTATGGGGCTCCCACTGCACTCCCGTTGATCAGAGATTTTCCAGTCCATAAAATAAATAAATATATGGCAGCAAGACACGATGCAGAAGTTATGGAGATGCTCAGCACCATGTTGGCCCGAATCCTAGCGCAGCACATATAGTTGCGGACGGTGAAACCTGTCAAGTGACCTTAAAAACGGTGACACAGTTTTACTTTTGTTTTGGGGTTTGTTTGTTTTTATCACCACCTTCCATCACAAGGTTAAATGTTCTAGCATTTGAACAGAAATGCAAATCCACTTGGATGGGGGGGGGGGGGGGGGAGAGAATTCATTCTCCTTCCACTCAACTTTACTCTGTATGAGCATGTGTGTATGGTTAACTTGCTGTCTTTCTTATACGGTGTACATGTGTAAAAAATATATGCTTCTTCTCCCCTACCCCTGCACTGTGAACATGCATATTCTTGCGTGGTAAGTTTTCTATGCGCATTATAAATTATTATTCATTCATCATACCGTAGCACTGGTTGACAATGAAAGGCTAGCCAGTTCATTTTGGTGAAAAAGGCAACAGAAGGTTTGCTCTATGAAAAAGGAAACGGAAGGCTTGCTCTATTTCACCTGTGTAGACCAGACTTTTACTGAAATGTTTCATCAGTTTCCTATCGCTGGTTGTTTTATGCCGAAATTAATTCATTCAAGCTCTACAAATTACGGACAATCTTAACAAATGAGAATACGCTAGGAACCAAGGTGAAAATGACATTTTATGCCTGCTGAACTTTTTTTTTCTCTCCCTTTTTTGCTACACATCATGCAGCTCCACTTTGTTCAACACACCATCACCTCACATCAAGACAAAGTCTCTGGCACACAGAAAAACAGGGACACGACAATCTTTGGCTCCTATGTCAATGGTACCGGCATAACAATGCAGTTCTGTACAGCATTATCTATTAGATAATACCTTAAACGAGCGCTCCAGTCAGTCATTCGGATTATTATCACCTTTAGATACGTCTCAAACTAAAACCACCATTAAAACCTTCCTGTACAAGCTAGAAGAGGACACCACCACCAATAACATTCAGGGACCTGCACTAATCTTTTGGCTTCATGTTGCAGATTGCGTGTCTGCGTCATAATAAATAAGCATTCTTTTGAACCTTCCCTGGGGAAGAAAGAAAAAAAGGACAACAGAATTTAGCCTGTACACAATTTACTTCTGTTCTCTTTGGAATACTCTGAAATAATAAATCGACTCCAAATCAAAATTCCTTCATATGGCTGCCATTATATTATTTTCAGTATTTATTTATTTTTAATATAAAAAAAGAATCACCTACAGTGTTTGAGGTCATACTCTGAAATGATAAATCAACTGCAAATCAAAATCACTTCATATGGCTGCCATTATATAATATATATTTAAAAAAAAGTAGATTAAACAAATCACCTACAATGTTTAAAGTCAATCACATGAGAACATACACAAGAAAAAGACACCTCACATGTCTGTGCCACATGTCCCAGGCCACTGTGACCTTGTTGGAGTCACTGAAGCTGTTATGCACAGATACAGCTAAAGAGAGTAATACTGCTAAAGAGCATAATATAATGCTAAACAAATTTTGTAAACGCACAAAGCTGGACCAAACTCACTTGGAGTTTGACAGTGACTCGAGAGTCTACGAGGTTCCTCCTCCTTTCGGCAGCCAGCAGAAAACCTTTTCATATCCACCGACTAAATTCAGATGTCAAAAACAAGTGTTGCTTGTACGTGGGATGTCCCGCACGTCTGTACTAAACAATCACACAGTGTCTGTGTTCAAATAAATAACTTGCTGACATCATTTGCAACTTTCAGTTTCATCCTCTGACTTTCGCACCAAGCGAAGGGGCAGTTAAAGGGGGCCACCACTTAAGGGGTCAAATTGCTACTTGAGAGGGGGTTACTTGAGGGGTCACTTAGGGGGCTACCTATGGGGGTCACTTAAGGGGCTACCTAAGGGGGCTACTTAAGGGACACTTGAGGGGGTTAACGTCACTTAAGGGGGCAACTTACGGGGGTCACTGGGAGCTACTTAAGGGTGTTGCTTAAGGGGACAATTAAGGGGGTTACTTAAGGGGCGACTGGGGAAAGGTTGGGGTGGGCGGGGGGGGGGCTACTTACGGGGTCACTTAACAGTGTGACAGGACAAAGCTCAGTAACAACTACCATCTTCCAAAGCAGGAAGGCAACGGTCTTCATAGTGTCAGAGGAAACTGCATTGTTAAAGTTGCCAACAAGGACATCCAGCCCGCCGGACAGCCTTTATACAAATCCTTTGGATTAAAATATCACCAAGCACCCTCCATCCTTGCCGCCATTTACCAGCAAGAAAAGCATACTCACACACATCTACAAAATGGGAGCTCACAACATGCCAACTTTCGGTCCCAAGCCCTGTCTCTTATTGCTCCAGTTTGTGTACCTTCTTTTCATATAACCCCTTTTTTTTTTTTTTTTACATTACAAGCAACAAACAAGGCATTTCCTCTCTGAGGATGAAATGGAAGCAAAGATGTTATCTGTGATGTGAACTGTGACAGCAGAAAAACTCAAAATGTCTTAGGAAAAGAGGAAAACTGTACACAAGACTTGGCCCAACAAACCACATGACCAGCAAACTTCACTTCAGACTTGTGCTTGCACGCGAACAGTTCAAACTGTTTATCAAGATCAGTTCATACTTTGGAACTGTTACTTAAACTATGCTACAAGTTTTTTTGGGTAAAAATGTAAGTAGTTGCTCCATGCAATAGTACATGACCAGTCACACAAAGAACATCCGACCCCGAAGAGCAAACGGAAAAACAAAAACAGAACCAACCTGACCTAAACAACACATCATGGCATAATTCTTTGAAAAAGAAAGGGAAATGATTCTTATGTCCACAAGTGTCAAAATAACCTTGCAGTGGAAGCGTGTTTAGTATCACTATCTACCATTCAATGGTCATAATGTGTGATGCTCAACGTTATTCATTCAAATAAAATAAAAATCCACCAACTTTGCAAGCAACACAAGAACTCAGATTATTTTTTTTTATCCTTTTTTTTTAAAACGATTTATCAGTATTCACAACCCCTCCCCCATTCCCACCCCATCAGCATTCAACCCCAACACACAATTTCACATATATGAACACTCTTATATATATATACACCATCAAAACAAGGCATGATGCATGACAAACAGAATGCATGTGGACAATGACTACACACACCTGTAACCAGTCTTAAACAGCACTGTCAGGACATCTTCACACAAAAATAAACATCTCCACAGTCATGTATCGTCATTTCCAGCATGGGCTGGGCTGGGCAGAGGGTGGGGGAGGGAGGAGGGGGTGGGGGGGAAAGGGACGAGACAGCCCAACCCTGATACCCCTTGGGCGCACAAGTTCCTTCACATTCACTCAGACCACAGTCTTGTCACTGGACTCACCTAGATCAATTCACACTCAGACCACCTAATCGTTGGACTCGTCTAGATCAATCACTTCCGTGGGCTTGCTGGAATCTTCCTTGGACGTTCCAGCCCTGTCCACGCTACCCATGGCGGCCACGGCAGCGCCGCCGTGGAAGGCCGAGAGGCCCGGCTGAGCCATGTGAGCGTAGAGGCTGGGGGAGAAGCGCTGGCCTGAGACCGATGGCATCATGCCAGGGGGGTACACGCCCTGCTGCCCCATCTGCTGCATGTACTGCTGCTGCAGCTGGGCATAGCGCTGCTGCATCTGCATGAACTGCGACGCCTGCTGCCGCTCCATCAGTTCCAGCTGAAAGCAGTGGAAAAAGAGCTGGAGTCAGTCAAAAACAAACAACAACAAAAAAGCAGAAAGGAAAGAGTGGCTGGAGAAATACAACACACCCAGCAGAGCAAAAGACCAGAAGCCAGAAGACCCACAATGTAAATAAGGAAAATGCAGCTTAAGTTTGATCTACAGGCTCTGCAGCGACCCCGAAAATAGCAACGGCAGCAACTGAACGAGACATTTTTCAAACCTGCTTTTTAAACAAATCTTTCAAACCAGCTTTTCAAACAAAAGCTTTTTACTCTCAGCACTTCCAGGGAGAATCGATCGAAATACAATCCCCATTTGATTCACCACACATTGGTGGTCACCGACAGCGGCTTCTACTTCGCATGCATGCTCATGATTTTACCAACCTTTGTCGGCATTTGTGAACAGTCCGCCTCTGGTCTTTCAGTTAGCCCTGATATCACCCTATGTGGCTGACTGGGCTCATAGCATCAACTAACTAACTAACTTTCTCTCCAGGATATTCTGGGCGTCTCGGCCGGAGCGAGAAACCCTCACACCACTGTTCAAAAGGTGAGAGGGACAACAGAAGTAACTTACCCGCCGCTGCTCCTCCTGTTTCTGCCGGATCTGCATCATGATAATTCGCTGCAGGTGCATCTGCAGCACTTCCTGGGGCATGTCCGGATGCTGCAATTGCAAAGAGAACCATCAATTCCTGCCCCGGACAAAAAGATGAGTTGCTTGGCTATTACAAAATGAGATTAACCCACTCCTGACAGTTTGTGTTGGCTGTTACAAAATGAGATTAACCCACTCCCGACAGTTTGTGTTGGCTGTTACAAAATGAGATTAACCCACTCCTGACAGTTTGTGTTGGCTGTTACAAAATGAAAATTAACCCACTCCTGACAGTTTGTGTTGGCTGTTACAAAATGAGATTAACCCACTCCTGACAGTTTGTGTTGGCTGTTACAAAATGAGACTAAACCACTCTAGTTTGTGTTGACTGTTACAAAATGAGACCCACTCCTGACACTTTGTGTTGCCCGTTACAAAATGAGATGCAGCCACTCATGGTAGTTTGTCCTGGCTGTTGTCAAATGAGATTAACCCACTCCCAACAGTTTGTGTTGGCTGTTACAAAGTGAGACTAACCCACTAATGATAGTCTGTGTTGGCTGTTATGAGATTAACCCACTCCTGGCAGTTTGTGTTGGCTGTTACAAAATGAGATTAACCCACTCCTGACAATTTGTGTTGGCTGTAACAAAATGAGATTAACCCATTCCTGATGGGTTGTGTTGGCTGTTACGAAATGAGATTAACCCACTCCAGACAGTTTGTGTTGGCTGTTACAAAATGAGATTAACCCACTCCTGACAGTTTGTGTTGGCTGTTACAAAATGAGATTAACCCACTCCTGACAGTTTGTGTTGGCTGTTACAAAATGAGATTAACCCACTCCTGACAATTTGTGTTGACTGTTACAAAATGAGACCCACTCCTGACACTTTGTGTTGCCCGTTACAAAATGAGATGCAGCCACTCATGGTAGTTTGTCCTGGCTGTTGTCAAATGAGATTAACCCACTCCTGGCAGTTTGTGTTGGCTGTTACAAAATGAGATTAACCCACTCCTGACAATTTGTGTTGGCTGTAACAAAATGAGATTAACCCATTCCTGATGGGTTGTGTTGGCTATTATGAAATGAGATTAACCCACTCCAGACAGTTTGTGTTGGCTGTTACGAAATGAAATTAACCCACTCCTGACCGTCTGTGTTGGCTGTTACGAAATGAGATTAACCCACTCCTGACAGTTTGTGTTGGCTGTTACGAAATGAAATTAACCCACTCCTGACAGTCTGTGTTGGCTGTTACGAAATGAGATTAACCCACTCCTGACAGTTTGTGTTGGTTGTTACAAAATGAGATTAACCCATTCCTGACAGTTTGTGGAACCTGCCAACTCCCTCAGGTCAAGGCACTTTAGCTGTTTTCTGTTGATTTGTAACAGTCTAAAAACGCTCACTAATCAAGTGCAAAATCTTTACCAACTTTTGGGGTAACGACAAAGTAGTAAATCAGTGGTTCTCACCAAAAATCTAGGACATCTAATGACTGACGGGTGTGTTTATGTGTTGCTGTTTTTATACTGCATTCTAGTATTGTATCATTATTATATTACAGTACTGCAACACGTGAGGTTGCTTAGAACATGCATGGATCTGCGCCACACAAATACCATTTCAAATGATCAGTTGATACCGCCAAAATCAGACAAGTTCAGATATTTCGCTGATGGGTCGATCGAGGCTCCCAGACATTATTTACCTGCATCCTCAGGTTCCTGGCGGTCTGCAGAAGGAACTCCTGGCTCAGGTAGTTGCCCAGACCCACGCCGCCCTGGGTCACTGCACACACATCAGCATCATAGCAATAAGTGTCAGTGTGCCACGCGACGCACCTGCAGCTCCTCTGGCTAACATCTTCAGTAAACTGTTACTGTCTCTAGGGGGATAATTGGGAGTGAATGGGAGGCAGCTGTCTGTGCGAGTGGATTGTAATTTGGAAGAATGAGAACATGTGCTGCACATGCAATGTTTTTTTTATATCATGCATTTTTATGGCAGACCATATAATGTCCATAATGGATGAATAAAGTTGGATCTTGTAACAGTCTTCTCTACAGCGCTAGTGCCACACTACAAGGAAAGTGATACGCAGGACATGCTGGTACACCCATGACTCATGTACAGTTGTGCCCTTCTTGATTTAGTACTCATTTACTGTCTTCTGATGCCAGTGAAACAACGTCAACCACCCACCATTTTGGGCTATTCTGTCACTACATTAGGATCAGGGAAGCATCACAATGGCTTGCATCCTGACTCACAAAAGAGTCACATATGCTCTTCACCTGTATCAGCATGGAAACTGCCTGCAGTAAAAAAATCTTGCAAGTAAGGGGTCCAAAATATTCCCCCACCAAATGTTTTAACCAGGCTGAAATCTGTACATTCTGAGGCTACCTTTGAAGTAGATAGGGATCTTTTCTAGAGATTTACAAAAAAATCTCTTAAAAACCCCTTGGGGGTGGATGGGTGGGGGTGAGTGGGGAGGGAGGTCAATAAAGTGTGTGACATTCCCCTTAGCACACTCTTTTCTAATTCAATCACCAATTCTTTCAATGCACCTACCTTCTTTCAGTTGGGTCAGAGGGGTGGCGGTTCTTTTAATTTCAAGGTCCCCCCCCACCCCACCCCCCCCACCCCAAAAAACAACAACACCTGAACTCAGTCTCAGCAGCTTCCAAATACAGATTTCACTGTAAATTCTAAACGCCCACCACCACCACCACGCCTACCAATGGTCATGGAGGTAAAACTAGCTGCCACAGAGCTGTGCAGAGCCAAGAGAAGAAACTGACCGTTCATACGCAGCCCCTTCTTCTCGTTTTCGTACTCCTCCCAGGCCGCCTTCTTCTCCTCCTCCGTCAGCTCCTGCTCCACCAGGTTCTCCAGCAGGGAGTCGTGCTCGTGGATGGCCACGAACCAATCACGCTGCTCTCCGGACACGATTTCCGCCAGCAGCACATCCTGGTGATGGTGCAGACAAAACAATCAGGCGTGAGGGTGAACCGTCTTGGCTATTAGCAGATCAAGTTTTGGCCGGATTACAGTTAGGGCACAAGTATGCTCAATTATCAGAGCCATGAGAACAGATAGGGAGGGTGAACTGTCTTGGCTGTCAGCAGACCAAATTACAGCAGAATTACAGGCAGGTCAAGTATGCCCTATTATCAGAGGCATGTTAAACAAACAAACAAATATTTTGACATCTAGCATCAGTTAAAAAGAGAGTTTAAGTGCACAGTCCAATTTCAGACTATTCCACCAACAGGTACTTTCACCCACACAGCAAAAAAAACACCAATAATTTCATTACCATTAGCACTGCGGCTGATTTATCGCTCCATAGTTGCAAAAGCTATGTCATAACTATAACATTTCCTTTTATATTCTGCACAATGAAATCTAAGAAATAGCCTCCCATTATTTTCAAACTCTCACCCCAAACCCATCTAAAAGACTGATTTCTACTATCACTAAGGCTGTTTCCAAACTGACTCTCCTGTATAACCCCCCCCCCCCCGACACAAGGCTGAAGGTGGGGAGTGGGGTTGCAACCAGCTGGCAGCCACAATGATCACCCAAGACATTTTTTCAAACTGGTGTGACATCTATACGGTGGTGAAAGTGGTTCACAGAAACTGGTCAGTCAATCACTGTAACTGGTCACATACATGGCCATCTGTACTACTACTAGAGCTGTACTAGCAAACACACAGACACACTCAAACACAAGCACACATACACTCAAACACAAACACTCACACACACACACATGTACACATTCTGACACCCACCTTTGGCAGCATGATCGTTTCCCTCTCCTTCTCCTCCGACAGCTTGTCCGGCTTGAAGGCGTAGAGTTCCGACAGGTCAGCGGCTGTGAAGTGACGCTCCACCTGGTGCTCATCCACCACGCGCTGAGACAGCGACAGCTTGGTCACCTGCCGATCGTAGATCTTCTCCTCCATGGTTCCCTGAGTGTGCACAGACAGAGGGCAGCCTTTTCCATGAGTGTGCATGCACCCAGGCTATCATTCTATTGCACCCAGGGTATGAGCCTATCAAGCGTAAAAATCACCCCAGCTAATATGTCACTGACGCAGAAAAAAAAGGTTGAAAATTCAGATGCACGATGATGATGATGTAGAGTTTAATGTCCTCAGATGCTGGGTTGACGTATTATGCACAAACTGTGACCAATGCGTAAGCATGGTTCAATGTTGCTTTACGTCCACAGAAACCATAAGGCTCATTAGGATGAGGAGCCCAGGACAGCCACCTCGACTTTCACACAGCTCCCAAATTCTGTTCAGATGCACAAACAAATCTGACCTTTTTCTTGGTCACAAAAACCAATTTTGGGTGGTGTTGCTGTCCCATACTATCGGGCTAGAAATCAAATGTGTTGTGATGTGGACTGATGAGGCAAAGATCTGTTTCAAGATATTAAAGGTTATTCCACGAACACATTCAGGATATATATGCTCTACCTACTCTGGGGAAAACCACACAACCTGCGCAGCGAAATTGATAAATTTCTCTGGACTGATGAGGGGGGAAAACAACAACTGTAACAACGAAAAGAAGTACTGTATAAAAATCATCCGCTGATCTTCATTTTGTGACTTGTCTTGAGATAAGCAGTTCAGACTCTGATCCGATTGTGACTTGTCTTGAGATAAGCAGTTCAGGCTCTGATCCAATGATATTGACTGGCAAAGAGATCAAGGACATTTCAACCATTCAACTGGCAAAGAGACCGAGGACACTTGAACCATTCAACTGGCAAAGAGACTGAGGACACTTCAACCATTCAACTGGCAAAGAGACCGAGGACACTTCAACCATTCAACTGGCAAAGAGACCGAGGACACTTCAACCATTCAACTGGCAAAGAGACTGAAGACACTTCAACCATTCAACCAGATGACACCTGCAGCAAGTAAAAAGCACTAAGATTAAACCCCACCACCCATGTTGAATTTTACCTGCGCCAGGAACCTGTAGATGTAGCACGGCTTGGTCTGACCGAAGCGGTACACCCGGAAGATGGACTGCACGTCGTGAGAGGGATTCCAGGAAGCGTCAAAGATGATGACGCGGTTAGCCCCAACCAGGTTGATGCCCAGGCCTCCTGCTCGCGTCGATATCAGGAAGAGACGGGCTCTGGAATACCAAACAAGCATAGCAGTGCAGTGCTTCAAAATGCTCACTGAAATACAGTATATCTGTTCAGTTTCGTTGTTTCTTCCCCTGTTCTAAGCTGGGGGGTCAGACGTTGGTGTGTGTGTGTCGGAGTTGGAGGGGGGTGTAGTGGAGAGTGGCTGGCCAGGGTACGGTGTATAGGGGGGGGGCAATGTCTGGGTGGTAGGCGCAATGCCTATTTGGATGATGTCAAACAAAACAAAACCGCCTGGGCAGTGAAATAAATTCCCCAGGCAAAAGTATGTAGCAATATCATCAACATTAGGTATGAGCAGGGTGGGTAGTGTGACTTGCAGCAGCAGGTAATCCAACCCAACATTCCCCTGGGAACACTTCCAGACACAGCAGCACATTATCAAGAACAATACAATAGTTGGGCAGAGCAAAAGGCAATTAAGGAGTCATGCTAACCTCATAAGGCATTTTCCTCAACATCCAACACATGCTTGTGCTGAACATTTTCTGCGCATATGCCAAATGCTTTGCCATTTCCGGTTTGTTTGTTTTAGCCATGTGCGCGGAGCTGTGAACCTGTGTGAACAGTTTCCGATTTATTTCATTTTTTTGCCGGGGGGGGGGGAGCAAAATTTGGTTTTCCCAGACAAATACCAGACCTGGTTATTTTCTACCACGTGTAGAGCGTGGACACAACTCTTCGAGCACCAATGAGGCAATTTCTGTAGTGCTCAGCGTAAGCCATCAAAAACAGGTCAATGTCAGTATGACTCCTACAGACTGTACAGCAGCAGGCAATGTGGCCCAACCGAGTCAACCACACAGCAGAGCGAAAACATCACGCGACTGTACAGCAGCAGGCAATGTGGCCCAACCGAGTCGGCCACACAGCAGAGCGAAAGCATCATGCACCTAGAGGAAAGCTACAGGACCACACTTACTGATGGTTCTCCGGGTCGTTGAAGATGCTGGCCCACTGTTGCCTCAGCTGCGCACTGGTGGAACCGTCCAAGCGGAAATAGTCCTCTCCTTTTGTCCAGCGCTTGCCAAACTCCTCTTTCAACTGAAACCACATTGTTTATTATTAGTTTACTAATCTAGCAAGCACACAAATGATCACTGTTATATAGCGCTATTCTCTTCTCTTGAGCAGACTCACCGCCCTCATGTCCCGTGTGATTCCGAATGAGTGACTGTATCTTTTTACCGCACATATTTTTAATGTCCATCAAGGTGGTGTACTGACAGCACTATTCGGTTGTTGCATAGCTGCTGTGAAACTGCTGCCATTGAGGTGCAAGTTCTGTGTATACCATTCAACCATGCACCAGTTTACAGTTTCACTTCACTCTAAGCCGAGTAGGTAGGGCGCATGTTTATTACCAACAGGGCACGAGTGTACTCATAATGGTGAACGCACACACAAGAACACAAAGAGTGTTAACTAAAAATCAAATGCACAAGAACACAAAGAGTGTTATCTAAAAATCAAATGCACAACAAGCAAGAAAATTCCCTGTCGTAAACACCATACAGCTATTTCAGCACTTGTACGTTACAATGGCATTCTCATAGTTCAGGAGCTGTGTGAGAGTCAAGGTGGCCGTCCTGAGCTGTCCGTCCTAACGAGCCTTCTGGTTTCCGTGGACGTAAAGAATTATTGAACCATGCTTCGGCATTGGTCACAACTTGTCCCTCATATGTCAACTGACATCTGAGGACATTAAGCATCACTTCATCATCATCTTCACTGGCATTCTTTTAACACTTCCCATGTATCGACAAACACTTAGAACAAGCGAAACAGCACCTCATACAAGATGCAAAATCCCCCCACCCCTACCAATACACACTGACCTCCTCATCCGGTTTGTCTTGTGTTTCCTCTGTGAACTTGCTATCAACCGTATGAAGGAAGTATTCAATGATGTCCAGCGACAGCAGACTCTGGCTAAAAATCAGCCTGCAGAAAAAATGCACAATTCGTCAAGAATGTCAAACCCACCCATAAAGGCCACTCTACAGACAATCAAGCGCATGCTGTTTCCTCCATGCACACACCCTTCTCAGCTCTTCAAAGACCAGACACCCCCCCCCCACCCCTAATAGCTTATACACAAAATAGGGAATCTGCCCTCAAAATGTGATTCTGTACATGTATACCATCCTCAAAGCTGATCTCTCCCCCCACTCGCACACAAACACAACCCACGCACTTGTCTTTGATCCCAACTCTCTCTCTTAAAATACCTAAAACAAAAGAACCACCGCCATCTTTAAATCGGCTAGTTTACACTCGCTGAAAGGCTGACAGAAGCGTTAGTTTTTCACTGCAGTCCACCCCACCCCATCTCATCCAAACATATCGCATTGCTGCTTTCCTCTAGCCACTGTCTCAGGGGGCAGGGAGGACGAGGAGACGGAAAGTAGCCAAATGGGAGGGGATTACAATAAACAAAGGCTAGTACTTAATGAACAACTTCCTGCTGTTGGATGGACTGTGGTGAAAAACTAATGCTTCTGTTGGATGTTCAGCATGTGTAAATTAGTTGATTTAAAAATCACAGTGGTTCTTCTGTTTTAGGTATTTTAGGAGATAGAGTTGGGATCGAAACACAAGCGTGAGTTGTGTTTGTGTGGAAGCAGGGAGAGAGATCAGCTTTGGTGATGGTGTACATGTATGGAAGCACGTTTTGATGGCAGATGCTTTTCGTTTGTGTCAGATTCCAACTCTTCTCTTTTTCTCTCTTTCTTTACACAGCTGCATTCATTGCACTTTGCTGCTCTTTAGTTAAGAAATAAAGTCATGATGTTTTCTTGTGGTCATTATTTTGTTTTCCGAGTTGTTTTCAGTTTTTCTCCCCTCTGCAACCCCCACCCCCCACTCCTCCAACACTAACCCCCACGCACACACCCCACACCCCCAACTCCTCCAAACCCCACTTACTTATCTTTGCAACCCCCACACAAGACACCACTTACACTTTGTCTCCTATCTCCTCGCACAATTTCAGGATGTCAAACAACAGGACCAGCTTTCCGCCCAGCTCCATTTTGTTCTGATCCTCTTCCTTCACATACTCTGCCCACCATTCGTTGCTGACAGCCTGCGGACCTGCATCCACCTCCATCAGCAAATCATCTGAAACAGCAAATGCATACGTCCAAGATCGGGGCCAAAGGAAGAAGAAAAATGATAGTAACACGTTCGCTTTCTGGACAATGAAAGTGCTGGAGTTTGTGGTTGTTGTCCCCCCCCCCCCCCCCCCCCATAAACAAGGAACAAAGTCTGCTTAATGTTAATCTTTGAGAAGTCATCATTAAAGAGAGTGCTCGTACTGAGCTTTACAAAAATCTAAGATATGATGACAAAGAAACATAATACTGATTTCACATTTTATCTTTTTTCCACTCATGATTGTTATAATCATTTTTCATGGGCAGTCCAAAAGAACAATTTTCTTTTCTTTCAGTTACATCCTGAGGAGGGAATTATTCAATGTCCAGTGACAGCAGATGACTCTGACAGAAAATCTGCCAGCAGGGAAAATGCATAGCGAGTCAAGAATGTGAAACCCACCACCAAACAATCAAGCAAACAAAGCATCACCAAGCAACCAAGTAAACAAAGCATAAACAACAGGGGTTAAACACAAAATTCATAAAAAACAAATAAATCTGACCTCCTTCGCCTCCTCGGGATTTGGTCTTCCATTCTTTCACAATCTCGTCTTTGTCGTCTCCTGACCTTAGCACACACAACAGGAAACAATGATCATGAGCCAGGCTGATATTTTCCAAAAAAACAGAAGACATCTGAAAATCATGGTGAAAGTTTCCAGACCAAAGTGTAGAAGAAAGAAAAAAAAACAAGCAAGTAACTGAGTGCTGATGCATCATATTTATAAATATAAATGTAATATGGAAGACCTTGCAACAGAGTAAGAGAAGAAACCCAAACCCAATAAAAATGGCATGCCGACTATCAGGGAAGCCATGGTGCTCCTAATGTTTCCATACCTTCAAAGACTACTGAGGGTTGAACAAGGACTGAAACCCCCCACCACCCCATTAAAAGTAAGCCTCGCTTTTGGGTCCTTGGCCTTATGTCTTCTCACCAACCATTTTCACTAAGCGATATAACAAAACCATCTGAAACAGTCTGCATGTTGTGTTTTATCCTAATAAACAGCATTATTTTTCAACCTATTATGCGTTTGAATCTCAGTAACAAAACCCAAAACAGTACTCCTCTCTGCATGCAATTTAATAACGGGTACATAAGAGTGCCCACCCCACATGCCCTAAGTGCCTGATAGATTCAAAAGCACGCACGCACACACACACACACACACACACATGGTGACACACACTAAGGGCAATGGGACTGAAGAAAAGGTTTTTGGAACAGAGAAAAGTTCTCAAAGAAGACTTGAAAGAGCTGACAGAGGCTGAACGACAAACAGAAAGAGGGAGCTGGAGCTCCAGGCAGCTGGAGCCTGGTAAGAGAAAGAGCGCTGAGTGCAGAAGGATGGTACTGGTAATCTGAACATTCGGCTATCAGCCAAAGAGAGCAGAGCTTCCTGGAAGGAAGAGTAATGATGAAGACCTGGTCTCAAAGGTTCTGAGGATGTTGAACACTTGGTTTTTCTGTCTGTGGACGCATCTGACTGGCTACCAACTTCCAGGAATTAGGCCGCTGCATAGAGACCTTAAGTCAATTGCCAGATACTTCCTCCAGCTCGTCAGCTCTGGAAGCATGGAAAGGATGTAAGGAAAAGACAGATGAAAGAATAGGCAGTCAAGACGGAGCAAGAACAGGAGATGAACTACTAACCTATCTCTATTTCGCAGACGACTGCTTCGTCGACCTCGACTCGGTCCTTCCCCTGCACTCTCTTCGTCCTCTGAAGCAGGTTTGGGGGCCTCGCTTTCGCTGCTACTGCTGTTATCGCTGTCAAACAGTGACTTCTCCTCATCAGAGTATTCGTCGTCGATGAAGGAATCCTCGTCGTCATACTTCATCTGAAAAAGACTCGTAAGCGTTAGCCGTTATAATCTGTTACTGACAAGCTTAGTACTGAATGATCAGGAAAAACTGGCTTAAATGCAAAACTGATGAAAAGAAAGGGGAGGGGCATGGTGTTTTCCTGTAAGCCAGGGGAAGGAGGGGGTGGTGGTGGTGGAAACAACGGATGATGGAAGAAGACAAAAGGGGAGGAGATTATACAGAACAAACTGCTGATTAATCAAATACACACATACACAGAATCCAGCATTAATCAAAGACAGAAGAGCCCCCCCCCCCCCCCCCCCAGTCCAGCATTAATCAAACACATACACAGATGACAGCCCCTACCCACCCTACCCCTCCCCGGCTCTCTGCCCCATCCCCCACAAAAAAACAGCCATTAAAAGGTCACTCATCGTCCTACCTTATTCTCATCTCTGATCTCTGCCAGTTTGAGAACCCAGGGGTGAGTCCAGATCTTCATCAGGTTCTGGTAATCCTTGAAGAGCTGGGCGCCCCTGGTGGTGATCTGGCCGTCCACCTGCCCGCCCCGCTTCAGGTACTCCTCGTACAGGCTGATCTGCATATCGGAGAGCCGCACCGAGATCACGTACTCCTGTTTGGGGGGCAGGAACTTGGTGAGGGCAGAGTAGTCCCGTCTCTGGGGGTAAAAAGAAAAGAGAAAGACAGCCATCCGCATTTTAGTATGTTTAGGGACAGTCAGCCACATTCGACAGTATGTTTAACTCTTTCAAGGCTTTCCGTGTCTGAAGATGCGGAACTTAGCAGTACGCCTGATGACAATCCGTGTCTTCGGACGCGGTAATAATTAAAGATTTTTAATGGTCTGAGCGACTTTCACACTGATTGGAGGCAATTATATAACACTAACTGCATCAATTTCAGACACTTTCGGTAATCCCCCTTAGCCCAGTCGAGTGTTCCTTTGTCTGTTTTGGCGTTTGTAACACGCGTGTCAAACTGACGAAAGTTGAACTGATGATGCAACATACATACAACCTTTTTTTAATCGAACCTCACCTGGACACATCCGGCCAGCAGTTCATGCAGAACATGAGCTCGGTTCTTCATGATGCGGACATCACGACTGGTGGAGTCTGAGTGCTGACCGTTGATGATGGGGTTGACGAAGCGGTTGGCAAACTCCTTCTTTGTACCCAGCAGGTTAGGCTTCACAAAGTCCACCATGCAGTGGTCTGCAACCCCAGAGAAAGGCCTCTTACATAGGTTTTGAACTCACCAATAGTTTTTTGGTTCATTTTTCCACCGTCTCTAAATATTTTTCAGATGTACTACATGTACAAGTGTGTGTGTGTGTGTGTGTGCATGTGCGTGCGTGCGTGTGTTTGTGCTGAGAAATAAAATGAGACTGAAAGACAGAAACCAATACAGATGCAAGTCTGATAAAGACCTGAAATAATATTTCTTTTAAAGGCCACAAAGGACTCCCACTATCTAAGGTCAACAGAGTCTTATCTGTCGGTTTTTGAGGCCATGGAGTAACCAACCGCCGCAGAGATGTGAAGAAGGGCAGATGATACTTGAAGCATGCAGCCGAAGGTGGCAACTTACACTCTATCAAGTTGTTCTGCAGCGGAGTTCCGGTGAGGACGATCCTGCGCCTGGTCTTGATGAGACACATGGCTTTGGAAAGGGCGGAGGCCGAGTTCTTCATGATGTGGCCCTCGTCACAGATGACTATGTCAGGACCTGCATGAGAAAAACAATAATCATTTTAGTCTCTGTGTCCCGTGTGGAGGTCGCAAAAATATCCTCACCACTACCTATTGTTTGACAGCATGTGTGTGCACGTGCATGCGTGTGTGTGCATGTCTATGTAAAAACAAGGGAGTAGCAGTGTGTGTGTGTGTGTGTGTGTGTGTGTGTGCGTGTGCATGCATACGTGTCTGTGTAAAAACGAAGGAGTAGCAATGTGTGTGTGTGTGTGTGTGTGTGTGTGTGTGTGTGTGTGTGTGTGTGTTGCATACATACATGTATGTCTGTGTAAAAACAAGGGAGTAGCAATGTGAGTATGTCTGTGTAAAAACAAGGGAGTAGCAATGTGAATGAGAGACAGAGAGGCAGGTGGGATGGGGAGGTAGAGAGAGCACACAAAAAAAGGCAGGCAAACATACAGACACAAATGTAAATGTTCAAAGCAAAGGCTCCTCTTTCTTAACACAGAGAGTAAAACGTAAACAAGTTCATGGCAAGACCTTCAAGACTGCCCCCTCTTCTTCCAAGCTCAGTCTTTCTTTTCATACCCATTCTCCGTTCCTGCTTTCCCCCCACAGACCACTGCAACAATCCGACAAAGCAACAACAAAAACAACAACAAAAGACCCCATCAACAACAACAGACTTACCAGGATCAATCAGAGTTTTGGCAAAGATGGCTTTCTGCTTCTTGTTCCTGCAACGGGACCCCTGGGACAGATTTCTCAACATCTCGTAGCCGATGATCATGATGCCACCATCCCTGTGCCACTCTTCCAATGCCTCGGCCCGCGCGCTATTCTGCTTGACGCCCGCCATTTCATACACCTGAGCACAGACAGAAGCTGCAAGGACTTAGAACTGCAAGAAGGGTCTATGCTGCACCTGAGCACAGACAGAAGCTGCAAGGACTTAGAACTGCAAGAAGGGTCTATGCTGCAGAAGCCTGCACTCCAAAAAAAATTCTTTTAAATGCAGGAATGAATAGTTTGATGGTGACTGTCACCCCTTAATGAATAATTTGATACTTACTGATATTGTTGTGGGAACAAGGAGAGAAAAAAATGCTCCTTCGACTCACGTAAGGAATGGGGGGATTTTCTTTCACCTCCCCTCTCTAATCATGACTAGTATCAAAAGGTCTGATACAGGTTACCATCATGAAGAACTTGAAATATATAATTGTGCATGCACAGCATCTGAGAAATGATCAAGTTTTGATTACCTTAAATCTGACCACACAACACCTTGCTTGTGCATTCTGCACTGGTCATCGCCCCGATGTAACCGCACCGGTTGACTGGGCGTAAAACACCAACTTACTTACTTACTGCACTGGTCAACTGTCCATGGAAGACTCAGCTGAACCTCGTGTTTATATTTGTGTAATTTCGCCATTCCCCCTGTGCCCACCCCCAGTTATTTTTTTGATTTTGTGTGTGTGTGTGTGTGTGTGGGGGGGGTCTACCAGAAATTTGACCACATAACACCTGGTCAACTGTCCATGGAAGACTCAGCTGAACCACATGTTTATATTTGAGTAATTTTGCTCCCCCCCCCCCGTTTCCAGCACTGGGACAGAAGCTGACTCCAGATCACCCACCCACACTGGCATCCCAGCTTACCGTCATTTGGTCTTCTTCATCCAGCCACATCTGAAACTCGTTCTGCCAGTTCAGAACAGTGTTGAGAGGTGCCACAACCAGGCATGTCTTCACCTTGGTCAGCTTCTTGTGCGTCATCATCGTGTTTATGAACGTCACAACCTGAAACAAGCACGGTGTCGGTAAAAACGTAAGCACGGAGTGTTGGTAAAAACGTAAAGGAAGTAAGCGAGTAAGTAACTTGACGTTTTAAGCCCGGTCAGCCAGTACAGTTATATCAGGGTGAGTAAGACAGAACCAGAGAGTGAACCTAGCATGTTCACAAGGCAAATCACTGGACAGACCAAGGAGGTACGACGTCACTAGAATAAGATGCACATCTTGACAGTCAACCAAGGGAGCTCCGGGTCCCCCAATCAAAACGGATGTCCACCCTCACTCCTTTCTTCCCCTCGGCCATCAGACTGTGGAAAAGGCTTCCTACAACCCACGCTCACACAGCTTTCAAAGTGGCTGTGGTGGGGTGGGGGTGGACCACTTAGTGAGCCCCACCCAAACCGAGTTTTTGACAACATTTTAACGGAACAGTCAGTGCACCGCTTCCACCCTGTCCTGTCCACACACGCATACACTATAGAATATCCCTCAGTCCACAAAGGTCTCCGCACTGCTGTGAAGAAAGGAACCCACATTTTAGGGCATGTTTTGGCCAAGCAGTCAATCGACTGATCTATGACAGTTCAATAATAATAATAGATCATTTAGGGCACCCCATCTTGTAAGAGCCTGAAGTGCTTAGAAAGGCTTATAGGATGCTTACAGGTTTATTCATCACATTAACAAACACATGAGCACACATATGTGTACAAACGCATGCATACGCATGTACCACACAAACACACACACGCACACACACATGCACAAACACACATGTGTACACACACACACTATAAACACATGCATGTCTGGTGATGGGTTGGTGGAAAAAAGAGAAGAAAGCAACTTCAGGCAGAAAGCTGTTGACAAGATGTAACTTACAGACAGGGTTTTCCCCAGGCCCATGCAGTGGGCCAAGATGCAACCAGCCGACATCTCTGGCTTCTTGGACCTCTCCAGGGACTCAAACAGACAGTCCCACATGAACTGCACGGCTGAAAAGTACAGTACAGTACAACATCAGTCCCACATGAACTGCACAGCTGAAAAGTAGTCAAACACGCAGCATCAGTTCTGCATGAAATGAACAAATGAAAAGTGCAGTACAGCACACAGCATCGGTCTTGCATGAACTGCACAACTCAAAAGTACACTATAGCACGCAGCCTCAGTCCCACATTAGCTGCAAAGTACTACAGCACACAGCATCAGTCCCACATTAGCTGCAAAGTACTATAGCACACAACATCAGTCCTACATGAACTGCACAGCTGAAATGTACAGTACAGCTCACAGTGTCAGTCCCACATAAACTGCACAGCTGAAAAGTACAGTACAGCAGAAGTCCCACAATGGAAGCACACATCACAGATCAGATGCATCACAACACTGAACCCCCAACCCGTTTACTGCCCGTTCAAGTGATCAATGTGCAGAAGACTTCTTTCTACTGTTCACATTATTATGCCACTAAAATCGATTTGCAACCTGGAACTAAACCTAGATGATACCAAGTTCTAAAATGCTATTTAAAACACAAGCGTGCAGAGACACACACACGCGCGCATGTGCACACTAACACGCACGCATGCACGCGCTCACACACACACAATGACACATACAGAGTCCCTACCATCTACTTGATGTGGCTTCAGTTTACAGATGAGCTTGGGGTTGACTTGAATGAGGGGTTCGCCTGTCTCTTCATCTGCCTCCAGTACAAGCTTGGTGGTGATGGGGGCCTGGCCGTCTCCCAGATCTTTTGTTTCAACACCGTTGAACTACAGAAGACAGAATTCAACACAAGGTTTTAGTACGCTCAGGGCATTATAGCAATGGTGTGTGTTGTGTGCAGGAGAGTGTGTCTGCGTGTCTGCATGTGTGTGTGTGTGTGTGTGTGTGTGTGAGTGTGGAGGGTGGAGGGTGGACTTTTAATTGGCAAAGCCTAAATTCAAGCTGAAAAACCAAACTGATTTATCTTTGAGCGAAAGGAAAGAAAAATGTCTGTTGGAGACTATTCTCATTAATAACTCAACCAAACACACACCCCACTTAAAAAACAACAGATCTGCTGTTTCTGTTCAAGTTAAAACTCATCCACAAAAATGACTAAGTAAATTTCTCTTCCCTAAAATAGTAGACAACTGATGAAAAATTTACTTTATACCCTTCTTTAAAAAGAAAAAAGAAAAAAAAGAGCCTTGGTTGTTCACTTTCATACGCACAAGCTTGTAAACCAGTAATTTACCCCCCCCCCCCCCCAAACCAAACTCACCTTCTTCTGTTTCTCAGCTACACGTTTCCGACGCTCCTCCTCAGCTCTGGCGGCCGCTTTGGTGGTGTCTCCGAGCTTCTTGTCTGACTTGATCTTTCGGATCTTCTTCCTGGATGATGGGTCCCCATCCTCGTCCTCCCCTTCCTAGGAAGACAAGTTGTGACGATGATGACTTTCGTTTCTAACAGAGCATGATTCTATCAACTTCAATATGCAGTGTGCTGGATGATTGTTCCCCATCCTCATCCTCCCCTTCCTAGGAAGACCAGTTGTGACGATGATGACGTTCGTTTCTAACAGAGCTTGACTCTATCAACTTGAATGCAGTGTGCTGAAGATTTTTTTTTGCAAGAGAAAACAACAGAGAAAAAAAAATCAAAGTAATAAAAAAAAAAGGATTTTAAAAAATTAAAAAGGATCTCAATTTTTCATTTTTCTTAAAGATCAGAGTGGGCATTTGACTTAGAAAACAGGTTGGTTTTGAGACATCTGCAGAACACACAGGAATCTGCTTCCCTGACTGATTGTGGTAGGGTGTTCCAGAGCTGGAGAGCTGGCTTGGAACAAGCTCTGAACGAAACTGGAGTTTTTCATGTGTTTTTCAGCAGCACCTGAGTCCGTAGGCATGGCTGTGATGATGAATGAAGGGATCATGCAGGAACGTAACAAAGAACGAGTTCCTGCTAGTACTCCGGCACCGTACCTTCCTAGCATCTGTATGCCAAGGGCATGATCTTGGGATCAATTCACTGTCTCACTGGCAACCAGTGCAGTTCTTTCAAGACGACAGTAATGTGTTCTTTTTTCTGTGCGCAAGTGAGCAACAAGTTTCAACACAAGCTTCATCTACGCTGCTGTGGCTCCTGCAGTTTATTCGACTTCAGCCTCATCACAACATTGCCAGGCAGTATTATGAAAGAGCGCTGTGTTTAACGCACTCAGCTGCAATGCTGAAACTTCCCCAATGAAGAGTGCAGCTGCCTGAGTGAATACCTGCTAGATTTGTATATAAAGGAAAATTAATAGTTACATATTCAAAATCTCACCTTACTCAGCTAAGCTTCAGAAAAGAACAAAACAACAAATACAGATCTACGCATGAATAAGTGAGCGAGAGGAATATTCTAATGAGGGATGAACGTTTCTGAATCAACGCCCCACAATGATGTGCTTGGCAACATTGAAAAAAATATTTTTAAAAATGCAGATCTATGCAGTATTAGAACAGTGAATTTGACATTCCTTACATTCCTTTAATTTTTTTCAGATTTTTTCTTTCTTAAGAAACAAAAAGCGCAATCAGCAAACACAAAGTTTTACCTTATCTACATCATCAAGATTTGAAAGACATGCCCATCTGACATACCCTGTTTTGTGTGTGCTACGTCAGACACTGAAAAGCTTCTCAAAAAGGAGAGTGGGTACAGCACTTGCTTTAGAAACCTAACGTTTCCTTTTCATCCACCTTTTGGAGTCTAACCACCACTTAAAAAATCCAGACTGGTTTATGCTTACCACCAGCTCGGCTTCAGATGAGGAGTCCTTCATCTTCTTTATCCTCTTCCTCTTCTTTCCTTTCTCTTTTCCTTTTCCTTTGCCCTTGCCTTTTCCCTTGCCTTTCTTCTTGCGCGATGGGGCCCCGTCAGACAGATCGCTATCCTCGCCAATGACATCATCACTGTCCACAACGCTGTCCCCAGCATCCTCATCCTCATCTTCATCCTCGTCGTCATCGCTGTTTTTCTCCCCATCAAAGCTTTCTTCGTCTGAGTCCCTCTTCCTCTTTTTCCTGAACCAAAACAAATAAAATTTAGGTCCAAGACATTGATTCATGTTTTATCTGCTGAGAAACCAAATCTGCTGAGAAACTGACAGCTTACGGAAACATACACTCACTAGGTTCCTGAAACTGGTATAAACAAACAGACCATAAAGTAAAGATTTGAAGATCTCATTTACAGAGCACTGAAAATGGCACCATCATCAGCATTTTTACTGAGAAAAGAAACACACCGGTCATATCACTTATACTAATGTTACCTATGTTGAACCCCAAGTGGACAAGAACTTGCAAAAGAAACATGAATGTCACCCCCTCCCTCTCCCAGATGCTGCAATGGCTCTGAAATCTGCTTGTGAATAACAAAAGGCATAATATTGTAACAATGGCTGTGGCTCACATGATGTATGTGGATTGTGTTATCTCCTTTCTTTGTGCAGGTGTGTGTGTGTGTGTGTGTGTGCGTTTGTTTGTGTGTGTGAATACTGCTCTGTTAGTTTATCTGGTTCTAGCAATAAGGCTTTTACTTTCAACTCCACATTCTGGTGTACAATGTGGAGCTAATGCACCTTGGAATTACTCATCCACCAGGTAAGAGTTACTGAATGTGATTAGGGTCTTTGCTGCTGTGTTCCTGCAACAGCTTTTGGGTGCTTATTAACTCCCTTCATTTGTAGATGCTACACTGATGGTAACAGCATGAGGGCACCTGAAATGTCCGGTCTAGAAGTACTGAAATTCATGTAAAGACAGTACCTGATAATGAGAATTTGAATAGTACAAGCAAAACAAGCTACTGGCTTGGACCAACACTTTCCTCCGGAGTGAAAATGATTCACTGATGGCAAATAGTGTGTGTTTGTGTGTGTGTGTGTGTTCTAGACAGGGAAGGGGGCTGGGTGTTTGCATGTACAGCTCTAGTAGTAGCATGGACAGCCATGTATCTGACCGGCTACAGGGATTATATGACTGATTTCTGTGAGCCACTTTCGCCATCTATTAGATGTCACATTGGTTTCAAAGAAGTCTAGCGCTATCACTGTCATACAACTTTGTAACTAGGGGGTCCCACCAGAACGTTTGCAGTCTTTGGAGCTCAAGTTAAAGAGGTACACAAATGTACACTTAATGGTATGCATGCACTTATGTGCAGACAAAAATACAACACTTACCCTGTCTTTCTCTTTTTGATCTCTATGTCTGAATCGCTGTCTGATATCTTGGCATCAAGAAGTTTACTCCTGAAGGCGGAGCGCTTGCGGGCCCCAGCTTTCTCCAGGTCAGAGTCATCATCATCTTCACCTTCATTTGATTCCTCATCCTTCTTCTCGTCAGGTGATTTCTTGGCTTTACTCCTTTTGACATCACCAATATCTGCGAGCAAATACACTGAGAACATAGGGATCACACTAAAATGAACTTAGTTTTCAGGATTTTAGTGTCCTGTCAACGGCACTGGGTCAACTTTATTATGGCATGATCACCAAATGGAACAAACACATACATCATATGATCATACATCATTTTAAAAACCCTTAAACGTGATGTAATCCATGTGGGAAAAGTTGCATGTTTTTACCGACTCATTTTCTATATATATATCCAGAACTTTTTCTAATACACTTTTGAACAAAACCTTTTTTTTAAAAGGGCCAAAATTCAGATGTTCTCAAAGCTGATTTTCAGTCATTTACCACAGTGAGCATAGCGCTTTATAAAAACAAAAAAACAAAAACAAAACTGGGACACTGTGTGCAGCCCCATCACAAGCAACAGATTTTCAGTGGCTACAGCATTTCTCTTTCAAAAATTCTGTTTTCCAAGAGAGTAAGTGAAAAGTGGGAATGACCAAAAAAAATCATTTTTTTCCCTCTCTCCTCTTCTTCATTCTTTCTATGTCCACACTGTGTGCAGCCCCATCACAAGCAACAGATTTCCAGTGGCTATAGCATTTTTCTTTAGAAAATTATGCTTTCCAAGACAACAAGTGAAAAGTGGAAATGACAGAAATTGTCCTTTTTTCCCTTCCCTCTTCTTCTTCATTCTTTTTCTGTCCACTAGCATTTTTCACCTTGAGGCTTTTCAAGAATACTCTAAGCTACTGCAAAGTTGAAAACCTTTTCAAAAGCACAATTATTTACTGCCAAGTTAAAAATAATTATCAACAACGTAAATGTAAAATCAAACTGAAAGGCGTTACTTCTAAGTGGTTTCTTCTGACCAGACAGTGCACACACTAACACAAGCAGTGACATCACCATCATCTGTGTGTGTGTGTGTGTGTGTGGTGTGTGTGTGTGTGTGTGTGTGTGTGTAATTACAGGTGAATTCCTACTGGCAGAAGATTCAAACCATAAGCAGTCAGTGATATAATAACAGTGTTCTGAAAGTGAAAGCTGGTGCCTTTATCATGTCTGAGCATATATATAAACAGTCTGCTATGGGTTTTTACTTCATGCAGTCAAAAAAAACAAAATCCAAAAGCACCGAGACATTAGACTGTTAATCTAACCGGATTTGATGTTCGAGTTCTTGTCAAGAACTATATGATCTGAGCATACGAACTGTCTGCTTTTGGGTTTGTACTTCATGCAGTCAAAACCCAAATCCAAAAGCACCGAGACATTAGACTTAATCTAACCGGATTTTCTGCTCAAGTTCTAGTCAAGAACTATACGATCTGAGCATATGAACTGTCTGCTTTTGGGTTTGTACTTCATGCAGTCAAAACCCAAATCCAAAAGCACTGAGACATTAGACTGTTAATCTAACCGGATTCGCTGCTGGAGTTCTTTTCATCGCTTTTGTCATCCTCATCCTCATCGGCTTCGTCATCATCCAGTTCGTCCAGCATGGCTGCCTTGGCAAGTTCGTTTTCCATGTCCATGTTTTTACCTTTGCTGCCTTTCACATTCTGCAACATTGTACAAACCAGCTTGTACTGTGTGGATGCTTTGGTTCCCCTGTCTGCTGTGTCTGCCTCATAATCACAGTCAGGCATCAGACAACACTAGAACCCATGTGTGACCCTCCCGAGACCACCAGTACAGCCAACACTTTATCTTCCCATACCAAGGCATCAATGAATGCCCATGAAGACACTTGTCACAGTTACCCTTTCACACTCGGTGTCATCCTCCTTTACTTATAATTTAGCAGGCTGCAACCAAGTTTTAGCCATAAATTCTGAAGCAGCTCTCGTCAGCTGCGACCAGAGTTTCACTTTCAGCTGTAAATTTTGAAGCAGCTTTCAATGGCCACAACTAGAGTTTCAGCTGAAAATCTTGAAGCAGCTTTCAGTGGCCACAATTAGAGTTTCAGCTGTACATTTTGAAGCAGCTTTCAATGGCCACAATTAGTTCCAGCCATAAATTTTGAAGCTGCTTTCAATGGCCACAACTAGAGTTTCAGCTGTACATTTTGAAGCAGCTTTCAATGGCCACAACTAGAGTTTCAGCTGTAAATTTTGAAGCAGCTTTTAATGGCCACAACTAGAGTTTCAGCTGTACATTTTGAAGTAGCTTTCAATGGCCACAATTAGTGTTTCAGCTGAAAATTTTGAAGCAGCTTTCAGTGGCTGCAATTAGAGTTTCAGCTGAAGATTTTGCAGCAGTTTCAATGGCTGAGTTTCAGCTGTAAATTTCAAACCAGCCCTCAAAGTCTGGAGAGTTCCAGCTGTAAATTTTCAAACAGCTCTCAAAGGCTGAAGAAAACATCAACAAGGTCAAGCACTGATGTCCGAGCGTACAGAGGCAAGAAGTCTGAGGGAGAGGATTCTTACCCCACAGCAATAAATCTCTGTTTCAGTACCTACATTGCAGCACTTACCAATTCTTCTAAAAGTAGACATTTACCTTTGAACTCTTCAGAAGCATTTCCTCTGCACTGTCATCCATTTCCTCTTCTTCATCCTCCTCCTCCTCCTCATTTTTGTCATCAGATGAGTCCGAAGAATCTTCATCTTTCTTACTCTTACCTGCATATAACATTTGAAAATTCTTTTTTAAGGTAACATAGTCAATGCATTTTCAGTCCATTTGCATGTTTTGTGGCCCTTTTTTGTTTGTTCGTTTGCTGCTAAGTCAAATGATCACCCATCAACAGATCACAACCGACACGTGATTATCAATCAACAAAACTGCTAACATTGCAAGCTTACCAATTTTTTCTTGTAAGCTCTTTGAATTTGGATTAAAGCAAACAGGGTCCATACAGAAACTAAAAAGAGCACATACCTTTCTTTCCCTTTTGGTGTGCTTTGCCTTTCCCCTCCTCCTTCCTGGGCGACGAATCCTCTTCGCCTTCTTCTTTTTCGCTGTCCTCTTCTTCCTCATCCTCCACCTCTTCTTTCTTCTTTTTGCGGCTTTTCCGTGTCTCCTTCAGCAGACTGTCAATTTCCTTTTCGAGCTGTTCATCCTCTTCGGATGAATCCAAGTCCTGCGGGGCCTTTTCCTTGCGCTTCTTTCTATCAACTGAGCCATTTTGCTCATGCTTCTTGCCACCAGCACCTTTCGGCTTTTTTCTCTCCTCCCTTTCGGCTTCCTCTCCTTTCAAGTCTTTCTCGCCATTTTGACCCAGTTTTTTCACCTTCAATGCCTTCTTTGGTGGAACATCTGAGTCCTCCTCTTCTTCCTCCTCTTCTTCGCTGCCTTTCTGAGTGGTCTTTCTTGCTTGAGATTCCTTCTTTGGGGTTGTTTTCACACGACGCTTCGTCTTGCCCTTGCTGCCCGATTCTCTGTCAGAATCTCCACTAGCGTCCTGCTTGCCATTAGATGTAGGCCCATTCTCTGTGGATGTACAAACTCCAATGAGTATTCAAGGCTTCTTTTTTTTCCCCTTTCTCTTCCTCCTCTCTCTCGCTCTTTCTTTATTAACACAGTTCCATACTGGCAGAAAACCCCTAGCCCCCCCCCAACTCCCACCCCTCAACAACAAACCCCTGATGTTCAAAGACACAACCTCCCAAATACTGTAAAAATAACAGTAAGCAAATATCAGTTTTCATTCGTGTCTATAGAAACAGTTAGATCTGCACATATTATTACGACTTATTATCACACAAAATTTCAGACTGTTCCAACAGTCTGAGACAGACTGGTGAGAGACTGCAGTAAGTTAGTAAGTGGATTTTAACGTCCTGTCAACCAAACAGCAAATCACTTAAAAGATGGTGTTCCATGCGAGTCCAAAAGAACACAAAAAATTCTTGCCACCAACAAGTTTCTTTCCAAAAACATACTATACTGCCAAGATTTGCTTCACACCAAAGCACAGCTTCCACTGCTGGCCGACAGATATTTCATTATTTGTTCTTGTTACCGTGTCCTGGTAAGTAAGTAGGTAACTTGGTGTTTTATGCCCAGTCAACCAGTACAGTTATATCAGGGCAACCTTGTACTGGTAATCAAGTCAATTTTAGCAAAGGTTATCCATAAGTGTACAGGTAGCATGGAAACAACCACATTTCCACTTCATTTTAAAGAATTGGGCAAAATAACCTACCCTGAGATCATTAAAGAATTGGGCAAAATGATCTCATCTACCCTGATACCAGTCTTGATTTCCCGTTTTCTCTGCTAATCTGTAATCATGCTACCTTAATCAGGTATGAACAAATAAAACCAAACGTGAAAATGACTTTTTCTAACCCTGTGAAAACTGCACTGTTTGCATCATTCAATCCATTCATATACTCTCACTATACATTTCACTTCATAAAAGCACAACTTTGCAAACACAACGACAAACTTCAAAATTAATCGCAAAATTTCAAAACCCATAAAGAATTTGGATTCTGGAAATCCACAGCATTGCAGAAGACACCACACGCGTGGCTAGTTTACACTTACAGTGAAGCAGCCACACAACACAACACTGAGAACTTTACACACAAAAAATGCTTCATAACTGTGGAGAAAAAAAAGAACCAATATTCAAGTTCTCTGTCATTTCAAAGTCCTAGGGTTCAAAGCACAATTCTTTTAATGAGACAGATTCCTGCCATCACAGCAGCCGATTTTGTCTTTAACGCCTGATAGGTACGCTTCAAGCAAATCTGTGGTTATAGGCTGCAAATCGACCATGCAATTGAAACCTCCCTTGTGTGTGGCTGTTCCATTGTGTTCATGAGAATGAGTGATGGGGGAAGACGGACAAAGGCTCAAGGACTGATTTGACAAGCACAGAGAGAACTCACTTTTTTTCTTCAGCCTGCGCTTTCGTTTCGTTCGTCTCTCTTCATCCTCGCCCGAACTCAGAATCAGATCTGAACTGCAAACATCTCCGCCCTCACTGTTCCCTTCATCTGATGAGGAGGATGCGGTACCTTCTTCTTTCTTTGCTGTGGTTTCTTTCTGGCTGGCACTTTTCCCCCTGTTTCTCGGACTGCTGCCGCCTTCCTCCTCCTCTCCTCCTCCGGCACTTTTCTTCTTTTTTTCGGCAGTCTCTTTCCCAGACACTTGTTTAGAACTTTTCAATTTTCTATCAACATCTGAATCGGCGTCTGATATATCAGAAAAGTCGTTAACCTTTTCACTGCTGCTTTTCTTTACAGCAGCTGTCCTGTCGGTCGTTTTATCCTCAGAAGCACTGTCATCTGAATCTATGAACGCAACACCAAAAGAAACTTCAGGCAGACTCTCGTCGTCACTTCCCACGTCGTCCTGCTCCCCACCTTCCACTTCCTCTTGGACTTCCTTTTCCGCCGCAGATTCTTTGCAGAATTCCTCAGCAAGCTCTTGAATGAGCTCCAGTTTGGCAAACAAATTCTCTTCCTGCTGACTCATGTCATCGCAGGAATTTGCCACAGTCATCGGTTGACAGTCTTCAGTTTTCCCCAACTGTACATCTGGCTGACTAGAACTCTTCTTTTCTGGCTTTTTCTGCTTTAGTTTTGAGTCTGAATTAGATTCTTGTGCAGTAATTTCTGTCGAAGCCCTCTCTTTGGATGCACAAGTTGATTTTCTGGAGTCCTGTTTGGCCCTTTTCTCTCCCTTCTCCTTCACAGCCTCTTCTTCAAATCTGTCCAGCGAGTCTTCGACTAAATCCACTTCCATACCTTCTTCTCCTTCATCACAACCATCAGCATCCTGCAGCAGGGGCTCCTTTCTTTTGCTGACCGCCTTCGTGCGCTGTGGAGCCGCCTCTTCTCCAACTGATGATTTTTCAGCTTTCTCTTCTTTCTTCCTGTCCCGCCTGTCTTTTTTCTCTGCCGTCTTCTGGTCTTCATTCTTCTCCAAATTCTCCTCTTTTCTGCCTCCCTCTGTCACCTTGCTCTCTTTCTCTGCTGCTTTTTTTCCTGAGCATTTCTGATCACTCTCCGATTTGCTGGACGATGACTTTGCCCCAGAAACTGACGGGCTATTCAGATTTGTGCTGGATGCAGAGGCCGACTTGCTTTTCACACTTGTGCTTGATGCTGATGTTGAAAGACTATGTGCTGATGTTTCTGAGCCAGAGTTCCTCAGAGAATCAGAACTTTTCACATCACCATTGCACTTAGATGCTGCTAGAGATGATAGAGACTTGGCAAAAGCCTTAGATTTCAAACCAGTGCTACTACCACTTCCACTAGACTGCGTCTTCTTCCTTAAAATTTGACCCACCGACATACAAAACGTTTGCAGTCCATGTTTGAGAAATTTGGCACAGCGCCGTTTTTTCTGTCCGACATTCATGTCCTCCGAGAACGAGAAGAGAGGTGGGGTCTCTTCGTCCTCGACAACAGTTTCGTTGCCATCATCAGTGGCACACTGGATACCCTGTAGTATGCGGCGTAAAGTAGTGGTGGCCTCCATCAGGTTCCTAGTCACTGACACTATGTTGTCTTCATGGAAGTCAACACTGGTAAACACCTTGGTAAGAAGTGAAGCTGGATCATCAGCTAACTCACTCTTTGACTTTGATGACGACTGTGATGCTGCTGCTGCTGCTGCTGCTGCTGACTTGGAAATGTTGTTCGTGGTGGTGGCGGATGGTTGGGAGGACTTGGATGATTTCTTCTCGTCGGCTGCTTTGATACAATCGAAAACAGTCTGGCACTGTTTCTTGAGCTCATCCAGTGGGCCCGGGTCACAGCAGTAGCATTCCCAGTTCTCATTCTCAGCTATAGATTAACAAAAGAAACAAAACAGCAGGCATGAAATACACAAAACCTGAATGAATTAACGAGTGATTAAAAAAAAAAAGTACACTGCTCTTGTGCAAGCCTAACTGGACACCACGGAAATGGCTAGTTTATGGTTCGGCGAATAAAAATCATTCATGTTTGTTTGTCAACCTCAACCATTTTCAGGATATTAATTTACTGTCCCTGTACAAGTTTACAAGGAAATAAATATTCCGTTTGTTTTTAAATGCAGTCACTGGAGAAGATTACTCCACAAGCGCCCATGATTTCTTCCTTTCAAAGTCGTTCTGTTTCTCAACAGATATGCTAATGCGGTCAATTCTATTTTTAAAGCTTTTATAGCCTAGGGACAAAGAACTTGAGGCAAAACTAGCTTTACCGAAGCTCTCTGACTCTACTTCAAAACCATGGGGACCAAAACAACGTGGCTGAAGCAGTGTGTTCAATGTTTCTGGTCCAAAACAGCCCAGAGATACTTACTGACAACCGTGAAAGCAGCCCTTCCAAAGTTACGCATGATGCATCCTTTGCAGAAGGCCCGCGGGCACTTGTCGCATATAGTGAGCCGTCCTCCTTCTCCACACCAACGGCACTGCTCGTCCATACCATCTTCGTCTTGGGCAATCTCACCACTTCCCAGGAAATTGTAGCATTTCTGAGCAGAACAAATGCACAAAGAATAAGTCATGGACCACAGTTTATACAAATGACTATATTATACATTGTAAAACCATTTGGGTTGCACACAAGAGGCACTTACCCCTTTAAAAAGAAGTTAAAAGTTCATGGGATCAACAGTCACTTCTGCTTCTAGCTTAAATTAGCCCAACTGCTGACTTGGCTTGCCACTGCTGTGCTTGCCTAAGTTTCCAGTGTTAGGCCTAAGTTTCCACAGTGCTAGGCCAGAGTTTCCACAGTGTCAGGCCTGAGTTTTCAGTGTTAGGCCCAAGTTTTTACAATGCTAGGCCTGAGTTTCCACTGTGTAAACTGGAAACAGGCTATTTTCCCATATTTTTACTCAAATTTGTAGACAGCCCCCCCCCCCCAAGAACTGCAGAGAAACTTTGCTGCAAGTTTAAAACAGAAAAACTGTTTAAAGACAAAGTGAAAAAAACCCAGTTTTTATACTAGTACTAGCTGTTACTTGCAAACAAGACAGCAGGTCATACTAAGCGCTCAGCTGTTACAGACAAGACAGTGTTTCCAGTGGTTTTACAGGGAACAGACTAAGCCAGAGTTTCCACAGTGGCGTTACAAGGAACAGACTACTTTTCCACATTTTCGCTCCCATTCGTAGAAAAAATCCACACCAAGAAAAACCCAATCAGAAGTGCAGGGAAACTTTGACAGAAGTTCAAGAAGACAGAGAAACAACTGTTTCAAAACAAAACAAAAGATAGAAAGCAGGAGGATTTATACCACAGCCAACCATTACTTGCAAACAAGACACCAGACCACAATGAGCGCACATCCATCACTTGTACATAAGTTGTCTGGCCCCAGAGTCTTTAAGCAAATGAAGTCTACTCTGCACCTTTAAATCCTTCATCACTGGGCAGCCTGGACAATTCTGCCAGCTTAAAAAATGATCATTATTTCCACATTCTATATGCGAGCCACTTTGGCCAAGCGGTAAGGTGTTAGACGGGTAAGGGGACGTCGGTTCAATTCCAAGCTATGGTTCTCCTTTCTCTTTGAAAGCTGTGGTTTGTGGACACCGTCATGTGACTTTGCCCCTCACAATTAATGAAGAAAAAGTGAACAGCTCCCATCACTGCTGCCCAACTAAATGCAGAATCCTTCTGGCGATGGCAGTGTAGCCTTAGGTATTGGGCGATTCAGTGAAGCTGGTTTGCTAGCGTGAATGCGCTTTGTAATCTTTCATGCAAGAGGTTGCAGCGCACTTCCGGGCCGATTTCTGAGTAGGCGTTGCTTCACGCTGTGTATAACAGTGGAAGTGGAACCTAGAATCGCGAAGCATTACAAATGCCAATAGTGTTGCAGTTGCAAAAATTACCATGGAAAGGGGATGGAGGATGGAAAAAAAGTGTGTGTCATTTTTTGGCTGACCAGAAGATCGCGAGTTCGTAGAAAAAATGGGGCATCCTATAGCACAAGCAAGAAGTTATTGCTTATTGCCAGACACATTATGACTACGGGCCTCCAAAAATGCCTTTAAAGTCGGCAGTGTAAAATTCGCAAATTCACTGTCACCGCCTGCCGTTGTGAAGAAAGTATGCACCGGAAGTAAAAGCGGCCAAGGGACTGAAGAGGTAACAACCCCGTCTGAATCGCCCAATAGTTCCCACCCACCCCACCTCCTGTGACTCTCCAGACATGACTCTGTGTTATGCAATTTCAACAAACAAACAACCGACTCGACTGTTCATTACCACCTGGTCAAAACAGGCTTGTAAAAAAGCTGTGCTCACCCTGCAGATCAGGACTTTGAGATCCTTGTGCTTCTTCACCATTCCAGTCTTCCAGGGGTTGACTTGTTTGCCACAAGCCGTGCAGAAGAGGTTCTCCAGCACAGTGGCGCTGCTGCTGCCTGTGCGCAAGAAAGAGCAAGAGGGCTGAGCAGTGCAGGTGATTATCATTTTAATACGAGTATGGGATGAGATACCCTGGGTCCCAACGCAGGTGATTATCGTTTCAAAATGAACATGGGATGAGACAACCTTGGTCTCAACCCAGGTGATCATCATTTCAATATCAATACAAGATGACAGCTGTCCTAGCTCTCAACACAGGTAATTATCATAGTCATTTCAATTCAAATATGGGATGACGCACTATGTCTCAACATGTGATTATCATGTCATATTGAATATGAGATGACAAGATGTCCTCACCATCAACATAGGTGATTATAATGTCAATATGAATGAGATGACAAGACACCCTAGCTCATGCATAATTAGCATTTCAATATGAATATGAAATGACAGACACCCTAGTTCTCAACACATGATTATAATGTCAGTGTAAATATGTAACGACAGCCACCCTAAATTCTGGAGTGACACCCTATCTCTCATTAATACCAACGCCAAACTTTTTCCTTTCTTTCTTCTTCTTTTCTTAAACAATGGCAGTAGAGTTCAAAAATTTTACCACTGCTTTGCAGCCTCGGGTATATCTCTCAGCAAAGTACACAAGAGCACACACACACACACACATGAAGCAGAACAGCAAACCAGAGCAATTTTTATAACTTCTGGCGCCTACCTCCTCCTGCCTTCTTATTGGACGATTTGAATTCTGGACCCCTAAACCGGATCGTTTTCTCTTGTACTGGTTCTGGTTGCACCACCACTGTACCTGGAGAAAAAAAATGTGAACACAAGCTGAAGTAGGCTGAATGTGATCAAGGGTAGGGGAGGGAATCAATTCAACAGTGGAAATGACTGTAAAACTGCCCAAACTGTGCCTCTGAGAAATTGCTTGCTTGCGTCTACCAGTTCTACTTCTAGTTAACCCTTGTATTTTCAATAACTTTTCTTTCAGTTTTAAAATACACAATATGTGTTATTGTGTACTGTGATGTGGTTAACGTTCAGCCACGTTTTAATTTTTCTGATGAGATAATAATCTTGAATCTCGAACTAAAGCTGGACCTTGGGTTTTGGGATACAGGGTTCTGTGCTGAACTTGAAGTCCCACCTCTCATGGTTACTGTCCCACAAGCTTTCAATCTGACCCCATGCTGTACAGCTCTGACTGCTGAAATGCACAAGGATCTGTGTACAATTCCAGCATTCAGACGAGTGAAATTTGCCTATTACCATTTGACTGCAACTGATATTTCTCATCATAAATGAACACATGCCACTTTTGGAAGGTTCGGCACAGAATCCACCAGTCTTTCCCTCTGAATGGCTCAAGCTGCTAGGCCTAGGACTAGCAACATAGGACCCTGCATTGTCATCTATTTCACATGTGTATGCGTCTTTTGTGTATGCGTCTTTTGTGTGTGTGTCTTGTGTGGACATGTGTGTGTACGTTTGTGCGCACATGCATGTGCATGCATGTGAGCGTGTGCATGCATGTGCGTGCATGATTGGTATGCAAGAAATACAATGTCATTTAATTCTTTTATAGGTTTTATGTGTACATTTTTTGTAGATCTTGTAAAGCAGGGTGCACACCCTTGATAGTGAGATACAGCATTACAGAACCTGCTTATTATTATTATCTATTTACACTACTGAATGCAGCAGCCAAAAGGAGCTTGCCAACTCGCTTTGACGGTTTCTCTATGAAGTTTGTTTACTGAAAAAAACATTTGACCGTTTTATGCGGCACTAAAAAAAAAAAATTTTTTTTAAAGCATTCAAATTTCAATCTTTCACTAGGTGAAAAGAAACTGTAAAATGGAACCTATCTTGCAAAATGCTAGTGACTGTGTTGTTTTACATATTGCTAGTCAACCCAAGAGCATAAATAATGGGTTTTTTTTTTTGTAAGTTTGCTTCAGTTCAAGTTCAGGTCCAGGGTATAACAATAACAATAACTCAAAAAACGAAGCAACAGAACTTTCTGCAAAAACAGCCAATATAGTTTTTGAGTTCAGGCAAGAACAGGATACACCTGTTCATACTAACTATTCTTCTTACTAACTATCCAATGCCAATGAAGTAGTTTGACATTTTTTTAATTGTGTTTTTAAACTTTTAATTCCACATACATTTTTTTTTTCTTCCTTTAAAAAACAGCAACTATCTCCTTAGTGATTGCAACAAACCTTCAGGCAACTCTGGGAGGTCACTGCCATCTCGAGAGTCTGATTCCCCGGAGACTATTTCCACATCCTCCTCAGCCTCATCCTTCTTGTCTCCGTTAACTTTCTCCTGGCCTCTGGCCCCAAACCTCAGCCTCACTTTCAGTGGCATACTCTTTCTGGCAAAAGGACAACAGAAATGTGGTTATGAACATACATACTTGTTTAAAGAGTGTCTGTTAGCAGTCAGTACTCCCCCGACCCCCCTTCCCCTCGAACAGTCATGATTAAGGACAGAACTGGGGAGATGGTGGGGGGGGGGGGGGGGGGGGCTTGCGCTTCAAGCGCCAAAGCCTGGGTCTGGGTGATGCAGAACAAAAAAAACTAGCACAACGTCAGACACACACCCCGAGCATCGCTTTCCAGCACCCTCCTCCAAACTCTCCCAGATTTAGTTATGCCACTGAAGGGGCACTCTATCTCCGCGCAGCTGTCCAGCGACGCGGTCAGCGCCCTCCGAAAGGTTCAGGTACTAATATGACTGTAGAAGCAACCTAGTGCCAAAGCATGCACGTAAACATGAGACGCATCCATCCGGGTTAAAAAAAATAAAAAAGAGAGTTCCATCTCGATTCAAACGATAGTGGTTTTATTTGAGCTGGTGTAAACTTTGTTGGCGGCTCTAAATGACACGCCTTGTTTTATTTGAGTTGTTTGTAACAAACTTACTACTGTTTGAGCATCAACAAAAAACTGCTCGTTAGCCGACAGTTTTCTGGACCCTATGGCGTAACTAAATATGGCAGTGGTTGAAGGAAGGATGTCATAAACCAGTGCTTGGAGTTTGCGTCAGATACACACAGAGACAGGAGAACAGTCACAGACACACGGACAGACAGGCAGGAGAACAGACAGTCACAGACACAGAGAGACAGAAGAACAGATAGACACAGTCACTCCAGTATACACCTCCCAACTTTGTTACAGAAGGTGTATTAAGTATGGGTTCTGAACAGCATCTGACAGTGCACGGCTCACTTACCTGCGTGAAGAACTGCCCCTGGCACCACTCTAGAAAGAAACCAAAAAAAGCATTCATGAGCAAAACAGTGTGGCAAGAAATAATACACACTATGTAGCAATTATAAATTACAAAATAAGGAACACCTGCATGGAAGTAAATAGCACAGCCAGTTAGTACTATACCTGAAACAAAGTACTGCTCCTTTGTAACACTTTACAGTACTACTATTTGTACTACAGCTACCACTGAGACCAGGAGTAAAGTACTACCTGTGGCTTAAGTGCAAGTATATCCTTACGATCACACCAGTGGTAGACGAGCACTAATAGTTTACGCTGTATTTATTTGACGCCAGTCACATACTAGTACTGACCAATTTGTGTCACATTATGCAGTCTGTAATTGGATTTTAACATCAACTGCATTTTAACATCCTGGTAACCACACTGGGTCACCTCAGGGCAACCAGCCTCTGTCATAAGCAAACGCACATTTCAAAACTCTTCTCACGTCAGTACACAAAACCAATCCTTACACAAACATAAAAACATGACAGACATACACAAACATCAAATTTTTCAAAAGTCAGTCCCTTCAATATTACTTTTATTACCCCTGTTAAAGCACGTAAGGAGTGGACATGCTTGTATCATCAACAATTTGATCTAATTTATTGATACCACTACCAGTACCAGATTAAATAAAAATAATAAAAGAAATGGAAAAATGATTAAAAAGAGTATATAAAACTATAAATGAATATGGGCAAATACCAGTGCAATATGGCAGCAAGCTGCACATACCACCTACCAAGTATCATTTAGGTTGTTCAACATGAGCCATAAAAAATAAAAAACTTTTAACCAAAAAAAGAGCAATCTCGGGTACCAAGCGATGGATGAATTACTCACTGTTCATCACTATAAAAATATATATTTTACTTAAATACTAAACAGCATCCAAAAAATGCCAATTTCATGAGTTCTGCCCCTAAAAGGCTGCATGCAAATCACAATCAATAACTCTTTTTTTTAAACCAACATAAACATGATCTGATCACTATGTAACAAAGTATACATAACTTGAATTTTTTAAAAACGCACACAAAAAGTTCAGGTTTAAGAAGTCTGCACATTTCTGGCAGAGCTCTGTGACTTCATAACAGATTAAGGTCACAACATTTTGTGTTTTCAAAACTGGTATGAAGGGTATCGCTTAACAGAAGGTATCATCATGAAAAGTGTGTCAAGATCAACACCCATGAAAATCCCATCCTGATAAGTGATATCTCTGCCAAGGCATAACATTCTAAAACACAATATCTCCCTTGAATACATGCCAGTGACAACTGATGCCTTTATCATGTCCATGGCCATGTTTATGTACTGTATACACATTCAGCTTAGACTTGATCATAACAGTACCTTCCTTTTTTTTAAAGCAACTTTTAGTTTTCAACTACCTGATGTCAGTTTTTTGTCACTACTGTAAATTCAGTAAGTGATAGACTGCAACCAAGATCATCATGCAAAGTTTGACAGTATTACAACACTACACAGCAATGCCAACGATAATAATATTGCAATAATGTCCATGAGAATCACCTTTGGTTTTCATCACACATACAGTTGGACCACTATACTCATCATTACACAGACTCACTTTTTTTTATGATAGTCAATTGTATGTAAACCCACTGCTCCACCCCCATCCCCCAAAGCACCAGACATGATTAAATGAATACCTCCATTCTCTTCCACTTGGAAAGGAGTTAAAATGGCAGAGCTACTGTCATGGTCCTGAAAAAAGTAAAAAGAAAACATTATGTTTTCAGTGGATCAGCTATAAATATTTTTTAATAATAGCATACTAATTACTATTATTCAATCATATTAATGCACTGTTAGTCAGTTAGATACAACAGAAAGTGTAATACAAGTAATACTAATACAGTCATCAATTCCGAGCATTATAAATGATGAATATTTCTTTTATTAAAAAAATGTGAATTATTCACTGAATAATCAGATAACAAAATTTAATTTTAAACTGCATTGTTGAATTACGTTTTACTGACAAAGACATATTTTTATCACTTAAATTCAGATCATGTTTTCAATACTTAGTACAGTGTATTTGTTCATTTTCATTTCATTTCAAACATTATGGTCAGTCCCATTCCTCTTCCCCTTGATACACTGTTAAGTAAGGCACAAAGCAATTACTCTCTTGTCACCAGTATACAGGTACTGTCACTTTTACTAATAGTAATACTTTTCTTTTTTCTTTTCACAGTTGCAGTGATTTGTTACTACAGGGTTTGTAATGGGTGCCTCAATGTCAAATCAACATATTCCCAACAAAAGTGCTTATTTACCTTTTATTCCTTTTGGCAAAATTGTATGCTGATGTTGTAATTATTAGTACTGTACTTAGTATACTTAATGTAATTAGCATACCCCACTGACTACAAATACAATGACACCCCATCAAAGCAATTATTAGTACAGTAATTAGTATACTTAATGTAATTAGTTTACCCCACTACAGTGACACCCCATCCAAGCAACGCAGCTGTGGCCACTGGACTTACAAAGAGCCTTCTCAAAACAAGGTTTTGTCCAAGAAGGCTGGCCAACAAGTAAAACTAAAAGAGATCAAAACAAAACTTCAAACTGAAGATATTGTTTCATAAAACACCTAGTTTTATTTTTGATTTAGAATCCAACATTCGTGAGTAATGATTGGTGAGACAGGACATTCAACACTAGAATTCACAAAGCAAAATCTCACAACACACCTAAATGCTACCACTGTACCAGAGGCAATCAAAACTGCAAAAAGTCACTTTATCACCAGTGGTAATCACTAAATCAGAACTGTAAAAGGTCAAGCACCTACCACTGTATCACTATCAGTCACCAGGATATTGAGATTAGGTTATCCAAAAGTGATCCTGTTACAGTGTTCATGCTTACTGTAGTGTTTGTAAATTATTAACACAGTGACAATGCTGGGCTTCAATGAGGTGTAAAATATCTTACCTAGGTATTAGGGTTCGCATCAACCAGCTATTTCTGGTATTGTACCACTTAAGATCAGCATATAATGGAAAAGAAATCAGCAACCAGTGAGATGTACCAGCTCTTCTTTTGTTTGCCCAGTTCTAAAAAACAAAAAAACACAGCACGGAGAGAGAGAGAGAGAGAGAGAGAGAGAGAGAGAGAGAGAGAGAAGAGAGAGAGAGAGAGAGAGAGAGAGAGAGAGAGTCTGTGTTTCTAGACAGGGAAAGGAGCAGGGTATTTGCCAGTGACTGTGTTACCGGTTTCCGCGAACTGCTTTCGTCACCTTATTGATGTCACACCGGTCTGAAAACTGTCTAGCGCGATCGCTGGTTATGTAAGTACCCCTGTTGACTTCTGCCCAAACTGTAGGGATTACCACAGTTTTACTATCAGGAAGAAGTCCCCTTCTCCTTGAGTCCTTCTTCGCATTACTGCAGGAATCGGTGGAGACTATGTGTAACTTTTGAGAAAGTGAAACTGACGGGGCTTATGTGGACATTGTAAACCCATCACACAAATGATCATCAACAGTACCCGTGTGAAACATACAGTAGACCTAAACCAAAGTCAATCTCAAATATTCAGCAACCACACCCCATTTTTCTTTCATGTTTTGCTTTCAGCGGTTCTTCTTCGTTACTAACATTATCAATGCAAATTACCGCGACCTTTTTTTCGCTCTGTCTCATGGCAGTAAATATAAAGAAAAGGCTTTGAGTGAGAGTCTAACATCAGACGAGCTGCAAGATGGTCTTGACATTAGAAGCGGAAAAGTGGACAATGCTGCGCATGCGCGAGCACTAAAGAAAATAAACAGCTGATTTTGAACAAAACCTGAAATTCACAGCGAAAATTGCGATCGCAGTTGCAGAGAGAGGAAATGCCATACCGCAGCACTGTTGCGTGTATCAAAATTTTACATAAAGCCACCCAGCGCAGTGGATCACTGACTAAGCGATCTGAACGGAAGTTATGCGGCATCTGGCCTCAGTTCTAAAAATAGATTACCTCACCAGCACACAGCGCGGAACGTCTGCGTGACTGCATGTGAACCTTTCCGCGAAAACAATGCGGCGAGACAGAGCGCCGATCGCAATACTGCTACGGTTCCCCTAGACACGTGCAGTTTGTTTTCACGTACACCAATCATCGCGCGTTCTAAATTCACACAGTAGAGGAACCTACCTTCGGTAAATATGGTCCACCCAAATCTCTAAATTTCAGTGATGAAATTTTCTGCACACTGAAGATGGCGGCAAGACCGAAGAAAAAGCTATCACGTGACTAGCCTCGATTTGGAGCTCATTAACATAATTTATGTAAAGTACCTAATTTGCATATGATTTGCATAATTAAAATTCATACCTGTCTTGAAAATATAAGTGAACCCATGGGGCCCAGGTGTCCTGTCACCAGGTCGGTTATGTCTACCCACCTTTGTGTCACGCTCAGGGGTTCCAGTCACCCAGACAACCAGAATTCCACCCTTTGTCACTTTGCACTCAACATGCTTGCCCTATTGTCAGTCTATTGTCCCATAGAACCCTTTAACTAATCCGTGTGGCTCTTTTTCTTTCATGCGGTTATGTCCGGCAGTGTCAGTGACTGACAGGCCGCTAATCACAAGTGACACATGATAGTGCGGATCATACTGAACACTTTGAATCAGTGACTAAAAATAAGTAAACTGGAAAGAAGAAAAGTAAAACAAATGAAAAAATAAAATATACAAAAGCAAAAACGAACAAAAAACCGGCTGAGCTGGCCGTCAAGTTAATCCGTCAAGTCAGTCACAGTTTAACACTGGTGACTCAGTGGAACCTTAACCACTCAGCCGGTGACAGCTGGCCGGCCGTTTCATTCACTCGGCAGTTGCGGTCGTCACTTCTCGGAAATCTCAGTTTAAATAACTATGATAATCCATAGAAGGCAGTTACGTACACCACTGTGACATAGACTGAGCGGCACTGATATGAACAGCGTCTGTCCAAAACGTCAAAATGATATCAGTGTCTTTTTTTCTTCTTTTTCTTTTTTCTTCTTTTTCTTTTTTCTTCTCTCTCTCTCTCTCTCTCTCTCTCTCTTCTCTCTCTCTCTCTCTCTCTCTCTCTGACACTAAACTAACAAATGCTTAGCATCACAGGTCGCAGGAAGAAAGAAAAAGAAAGAAAAAAGAAAACTGAAAAGTCAGTGAGTGAAGAAAAGCGGGAAGTAAATGAAATGGCAAAAATCAGGCTCAGAACAAGACTGCAGCGATCCCCCCCCCCCCCAGAAAAATATGTTAAAACACACACACACACACACACACACACACTGCTTACACACACACACACACACACACACACACTCTGCTCAGACACACACACACACACACACACACCACACACACACACACACACACACACACACACACACACACACACACACACACACACACACACACACCACACACCACACACACACACACACACACACACACACACACACACACACACACACACACCACGCACGTGATACACACAATCTGCTGTTCAGTCAAATCACGGTCAGTCTCAGTGGCATCACTAGTACTGACTTGACTGCCGCGGCACATTGCCGCTGCTTACTCAGTCTCGGAACCGCTAGATGATTCTGCCCGGGCTGTGGTGCTCCGAGCGGACGGCCCGCAGAGTCGAGTTAGTCTGGCATCTGCAGAAAGAAAGAAAAACACCGAGTCTCAGTCAGCGCACAAAGACCTCAGTCAGGTCTCGGTCATTTGCTTGCTGGGCTTTTTTTTTTTTTTTTGCCGGCCGGGTATGGTCCATAGTCAAATAACTGACGATGGCCAGGCAGCCCGGCGGCGTTCGGCGTTCGGCGGCTCAGTCAGGGTTCGGTTCGGGTTCCCACTCGCAATTCGGCAGCGGCCACGCTTTGTTGACGCTACTACAAGGTCAGTAACTGACTGATTGTGATGCAGCATCTCACCGATCAGAGGCTGTTCCAATACTCCATTAATATCAGCAATAATATACAGTCTTTGCCGGAGTCAGTCTCGATGCAGGTCAGTGCATGGAAGTCAATGACTGACTACTGACCAGGCTCAGTCGAGTACACCATTTACAGCTGCTGCCGTTCATATGAACAGCCCAGGCTACACATCTCAGTTCCGCCGACTGTCTGAAGGAAACAATACTGAAAGCACTTGCCGTCACTGAGAAGCCGCCGCGGAACAAGACTACTGATTTGCCGCAATGACCCGTCAGTGGCGGAAATTTCCGTACAGGCAACTGACGGGGCATCTGCACTGAGTGTCAGTGTCCAGCCAGATCTTTGCGGGACTGGGGGCAGGCCAGAGAGTGAGAGAGAGACTGCCGAGGGGGGGAGGGGGGGGGGGGGAAGGCCAGAGAAGGGGGGGGGGGAGAGAGAGAGAGAGAGAAGAGAGAGAGAGAGAGAGAGCGCCGGGAGAGGGAGAGAGAGAGAGACTGCCGAGAGAGAGAGGGAGGGAAGGCCGGAGGGGGGGGGGGGTTGGGGCGAGAGAGAGAGCCGCCGGGAGAGAGAGAGAGAGAGAGAGAGAGAGAGAGAGAGAGAGAGAGAGAGAGAGAGAGATTCGGACTTATTACTGTGATTGATTGATTACTAAACATATTACTTCTCAACTGGCGCCGGTGCGGCCGAAGATATTCACTGAAAGGACTCACATATCGGCTGCCGCTGCCGCCGGACAGTCACTGGCCGCGGCACGTACCCAGCAGTACGGTACGACGGTGCCGCGCCGCGCTCGCACTGAAACGCCGGGTGTCAGTCAGTGTCAGCGCCGCACGGTGTGCGTGCCGCGTGTGATTAAAACGATATCGGCTGATCCCATTCAGAAGACGCCCATGTCGTTGCTGAAAAGACTTGGAAGTCAGTTTTTGCCCCCGCGGCACGGTCAGCAATGAAGCCGACGGCGGCGGGCCGCACCCTGCCCGGCCACGCCGCGCTGCCGATCTGGCACTGCCGATCGGAGTTCGGCAGCGGCTTTGCCGCGGCACTGGTCTCTTTCAGTCAGTCTTTTCGGTTCTTCGATTCAGTCTCTAGTGAGGGAAGTTCTCTCACCCGTCCCGCGGCTTCCGGTCGCGACTGACCAAAGCCCGTCTATTTTAAAACAGGCGGGAAGACAGTTCAGGGGGCAACATCGTTCAGGAGCTGTGTGAGAGTCGAGGTGGCCGTCCTGGGCTGTCCCGCGTCCTCTGTAACGAGCCTTCTCAGTGGTTTCCGGGGACGTAAAGCTATATTGAACCATGCTTCGGCATTGGTCACAGCTTGTCCCTAATATGTCAACTGACATCTGAGGACATTAAGCATCACTTCATCATTATCATCAGTTCAGGGGCTGTGCCGTTGAGAGTCGCCTTCTGGTTTCCGTGGACTCGGACGTAAAGCTATATTGAACCATGCTTCGGCATTGGTCTCAGCCGCTTGTCCCTTGTCAACCGACATCCGAAGACATTAAGCAACACAACCGAACCGAACAGACAGGCTTTGGTCGCGACGAGAGCCGGTTTGGCCTAGCAGTAAGGCATTAGGCTGGTAACTGAGCAGAGGGACCTCGGTTTGAATCGGCTTCGGCGGCTCTCCTTTCTCTTCACAAGTTGTGGTCTGTGGACTCCGTGTCTTGTGACTTTGTCCCTCACTGAGTCACAATTATGAAACATTAAAATGGCTTTCATCGCTGCCCACCTTAATGCAGAACTTTCTGGTGGTAACAGCCGTGTAGAGATATAGGTATATAATCACCCTCTCCCCTCACCTCCCGATAGCCCCTTCCCCCCTTCTCCCCGTCCCTAACTGATAAGCCGCCTCATGTTTACTGGTCGCGACCGCCGCCGCCCCCTCCGCAGCCCGGTAAGTAAGTAAACACTGGTGCTTAACGTCCACAGAAACCACAAGGCTTATTAGGGACGGGGAGAGGGGAGGAGGGGAGGGGGTATGGAGGTGGGGGAAGAGAGAGATTATATACCTATCGCTACACTGTCACCACCAGAATGATTCCTGCATTAAGATGGGCAGCGATGAGAGCCGTTTTAATGTTTCAGTAGGAAGTGATGGACAAAGTCACAAGACTGTCCACAAACCACAGCCTTTCTGAAGAGAAAGGAGAGCCGAAGCGGTATCGAACCGAGGTCCTTCCGCTTACCAGCCTAACACCTTACCCGCCCGGCTAGCCCAAACCGGCTCACCGCCGCCGCCGCGGTTCGCAGGCTGGGTTTTATTATGTCCGCGTTGGCCGCCACTGATATCAAGGCCGCTATACCCGGTGGTCAAGTTAGTTAGGTAATAATTGGGCTTTTACGTCCTCAGTCAGTCAACCGCGGTAAAGGGTCAGCCGCCGGCTAAGTCACAGAACGATCAAACTCCGTCAATAAGCACATGCACATTTCAAAACCCTTCAGAGTCAAGTCAATACACAAAGCCAGTCCCTACACAAAAACACTGCATAGGGACCGTATACACAAACATCAGGCACAAATTTTGGAAGAATTAGTCCCTTCATTATTACCACTGATCACTGAAAAGAGCACAAAAGGCTAAGCGGCGGGCATGCTGGTATCGGCGTCGACCATTCCGTCTCAGTTCTTGATACCACGAGATTAAAGAATGATATATTGAAAAGGACTGATGGACAGAAACAATTACTTTTATTTAAAATAAAACGTGATATAAATGCATAATGGCAAATACCAGTACCATACGACAGCAAGCTGTTCATACCACCTACCAACTTGCATCTCCTAGCAGTGCTCAACACGAGCCATACAAAAAAGCCTAACTCTTAACGAAAAAAGTGTTTGAGAAATGTTCCGCCGCCTGAACAAAAAAAAGTCAGGAGCCGGAATGGACCGTTACTGAGCAGAAAATGACAAGACGGAAAGAGCAAGATGACTAGGCAGAAAAACAAGAAAGGGGCAATCAGATCATGGACCTAGTATATATATATATATATATATATATATATATATATATATATATATATATATATATATATATATAGGTCCATGAATCAAATGACATCCCTCTGATTTTAGACACGGAAGTTGACGTCAGACATCCCCGGACTCACCTTGGGGGCCAAGAGGTCAAGGGCGGCCACAGACTGAGGCCGGCTAGACAGAGCTTGACCAAGGTAGCCGCAGCGGTGACTGACTGACGACCGCCAAGATTGCCGCGGTAGCCTCAACGGCCGGTACAGCAGCTGCATGTTTTTGGCGGTGATAACTGACCTGACGCCGAACGGTGGTGCGTGGGGTTCGTACTAAGGCTGATCGTGACTTCCGCGAGGAGCTGAAATGTATAATTGACTGCACTTTAGATGTACTTCAAGCTGTGCACGGTTTTCAACATCGGCGCAGGAGCACTCTACACTGAGTATGTCTGACTGAGTGTCATCATGACTTATATGCCAATAATCAGGGACAACTCAGAAGCCGAGATGAACTCTTCATATGTGAACAGTTTGTTCGGTCTTACAGTTCGCGTTTTTTGAAATTCATCATAGTAGTAATGTTTCCCCACCACTGATCCCAGTTACTTTCACTCGAGTAACTGACCTGCCACCGGCTTTTCCGTTCCGACGCCGGCCGTGCCGCTGTCTTCATGTCAATCTCACGGAGTCCGAAGTCAGTCTCATCTGCTGACCATTTTAAGTTGTGTGTAAATTTAGTCAGTAATGATAGTCAGTATGCTCGTGTGTGCGGGTGCCTGTGTGTATGTATCGAGTCGTATGGTCAGCAGTCTGGCCCGCCGTTTCTTGCGCCTGTTGCATAGATCGATCAGTGCAGTCAGCGCGGAGACTGAGGTTCTATCAGTCTATGGCGACTTACTAGCGTCAAAATACAAAATTACTAATTGTTTGCACATTATGTGCGGCTTAATTACTAATTTTGAATCTTGACCCACTTACTTGCGTCAAAAGCACGACCAGTAATTATCATAAACTCAGTGATAATTAGCAATCATGTACACATAATAATAATTGTGCGGCTTCAGTTTCGTGCTGCTCCAACGGCCTCAGTACATGCGTTAAAAGTACATACTTACAATTATGTTCACATAATTATTCATTATGTTGAAACGGCGTAAGTGCGCATGTGCGGGCTTGTTACAACTTCCCATTTTCCACGGCCCCATAGTCAGTCGAGACAGCATCGAGCCGACGGGTTATTTCAACATAATTACTAATTATCTGAACATAATTACTATCTTTGCATATGAGTAAATATGTCTTTTGACTCTTCGTTCCAACGGCTTAAATGCGTCAAAAGAACAAAATTACTAATTATGTGCACATCCAGTCTGACTGGAACGGCCCGGATGTCATGAGCCTTTCGACTGACTTCAGCTGTTTCCCAGAGGCTCACTTGCGTCAAAAGTACACAATTACAATTATATGGAGACAGAATGAGTAACTATGTGCACTTTATGTGCACTTCTTCTTCATTATGTCCACGTCATTTGCACATAATTAGTAGTTTTGTATTTTGACACTACTAAGCCGCCATATCTAACATTAGTCAAAAGTACACGGCAATTACAATTATATGGAGACAGAATTAGTAACTATGTGCACTTTATGTGCACTTCTTCTTCATAATGTCCACGTCATTTGCACATAATTAGTAGTTTTGTATTTTGACGCTACTAAGCAGCCATATCTGTCTCAGTCAGTCGCGACAGTGCAAGGCCGCAACCCCGGCGGCTCGGCGGGAAAATAGGCCGACTGGCAGCGGCCGGCCGCCGCGAGCGATGAAACTGACTGGGATGAAAGAGGGCCGGGGTGAGCCGAACGAGGTCATTGTCCAGCCGCGCTGGCACACATGTTCAGCCGGTTCAGGTCAATCTCATTCAAGACGGTCTGATTACCAGTCCCCCGCCGCGCAGCCAGCGCAGTCTTACTGCGCGTGAGCCGAGCGAAGCCGGAACTAGTTGTGGCCCAGTCAGTTTTCCGATCATGTCACGTCTTAAATTAAGACCCTGACACTCTCGGAGTTCCTTGCCGAGTGTATCGGTCTCTGTGATTTATCCTTTTTGTTATTAAATCACGGCGTCAGTCCTGGCGAAGGCGGCCGGTGTAACTCAATCACTCCGCTCAGTTCTTCTTCTTCAGTCTTCTTCTTCTTCTTCTCTCTCTCTCTCTCTCTCTCTCTCTCTCTTCTCTCTCTCTCTCTCTCTCTCTCTCTCTCCTCCGGCCTCCTCCTCCTCCTCTTCTTCTTCTCCTCTCTCTCTCTCTCTCTCTCTCTCTCTCTCTCTCTCTCTCTCTCTCTCTCTCTCTCTCTCTCTCTTCCCCTCCCCCTCTCGTTTTTTACTTCTTCAGTCTTTTTTCTCCCCCGTCAGTCTGTCCGTTCTCCGCCACTGACGAGGTTGATGATTCCGCGGAGTGACTCAGTCCGTATCCGTGCCACTCAGTTTAGCGGTAACACTAGTGACACTTTTGTAGATGTAGCTTTGCTAGTGCAGCTCCCAAATCAGTTGTGGCAACGATCACCACTGTTCCATCACTGCTTTCGATCGCTGATAATTAATATCTATTCAGGTCGTACAGAGAGAGAGAGAGAGAGAGGTCAGACGTGGCATGACTGACTGACACGGCGAGCTAGGACGCTTAGTCTCAGTGTTTTGTGCAGCCACCGAGTCCCGTTATCCTTCACTAACGGAACTAAACGTCGAAAGTGATATCAAATACAGTGAGCATTTTAAAACCGTCATTACAGTTCCTGGATTTTAAGTTATTTTTCCAGTTTTCTTTTTCTTTTTTTCTTTTTTTCATTTTTGCGTTTTAAACTTCAGTTTTTATTCTAGTTCTCCATGGAGACGGCCAGTAAGTAAGTTCACAGCTTCGCGATGCACCACAGAATCTTTTAATATACTGAGACAACAGTTCTATCAACAGCGAATATAATTGTTAACTGACCACAATCATCCTAAGAAAAGGCAGCGATCGTGTTATTCCGCCAGCACTGCCATATATTTATTCAGGCGGACTGTTTTCACAGCGCAAGTCGCTGCATGATCTTTGGAATCAAATTATTGACACCAAATCATTAGTAATGGCCTCTAAAACACAAGAACACAAATTTGCCATTATTATTACATTGTCGTTGACCTTTTCCTTAAAAAAAAAAAAAAAAAGGCAGTAGGATTATTTTAAAGGAGTTATCTCCCCTAGACCTTGGGTGACAAACCAAAGCAGCTACTACTTAGCAGGCCGCCAGATACACACACACACACACACACACACACATACAGGGTAAAAGACTTCCAGAGACAACTAACTGTACATCGAGAGTGGGGTAATCTTGCTTGGAGCATAGCTCTATTAGTGCTTGGAGTCCGTTATCACCGACTGCCGTCCGGCTGATAAATATCGGACTGAACAATGATACTAGTATTTGAGTCGCGGTTTCAGTCTCCCTGCACCAACTGATCGGAAACCAAATAAGTAGACCGCAATTTTCATTTATCATCGTTTGTTAGGGTATTATCTTTCTGTTTGTTGCTTGAAAGTGGGGGTTACCCTGAAAGTTTGCACACGTTTTCTCAGTGTTGTCTAATCAGTAAAAATTAACGTTCTTTTCAGTCAACCTTTTGTGTGTTTTGAACTAGTATTAATAGGGTTAATTAAATTGAAAAACGTTCCCTTAATTGTTAAGAAGGATAAGTGAAACAATTGCTTCAGTCCTGTATTTATTTTTGACTTCATTCACTTTTGCGTGCGTATCTTTTTCTTCTGGCCATAGGCGCCAGACATCACATTAAAATATTAATTTTCATTCTTTTTTCGCCCTTTTCTTTCTTCCTCTTTTCTTTTATATAAATTCATCCGGCAGCAGTGGTCTTTTTTTAAATGTGCTGAAATCGAATACGCGTTTTAGGACATTATCCGGGAAACGATATGACCTGTAACTGGTGTGATTAACTGTAGTCGAAAATTCTTTCCTTTTGCATTATCAAACCGTAATCATGATAATAGCTAGAACCGCTGAAGCCAAACTGAGGACACGAAGGAAGTTAACGTTACGCATGCGCGCAAAGTGTAAATATGGCGTCTGACTTGGAGAGAGGAGTGTCTCATGTTAGGAGGAGATAAAACGGGTTTCTTGTGTTTACGCTTTACAGGAGACAATATGGAATCTAACGAAAATTTTATAGATCCTGAAAATGAAGTGAAGAAACTACAAGAACTGGTGAAAAAGCTTGAAAAGCAAAATGAACTGCTACGCAGCAAGCAAAAACTCAGTTTGGACTCATTGCCAAACGGAGATGTGGATAAGTCGGCTCACACCCACAACAATAATCACCAAACGAAATCACCTTCCGATTCTACGAAGGACAGGTCTACTGAAGGGGGCCTTGAAGATGTAGACGTGCTTGATGTAGACAACCTATCTCTGAAAGATGAAGAAGACAGCTGGTAAGAAACTTGCGCATAATTCGACATTGTCTGCATACATGACAAAAGTTTATTTTTAACTTGCCTTCATAATCGCTTAATACACAAACAGCTGCATTCCGTGTATGATTGCTAGGTTTGGTCGGCATTTTTTTTTTTTTAAGTTATAATAATCTGCGTTCAACTTGTTCACCTTTGGCTTTGCATCTTATACTACTTACTAGTTATACAACTTATAGCGATGCACACCACTGATGAAACTTTAATGTGTGTACAGTCAAACACAATGCCATCCATACATACATACATGTATGTATAATGTACATGTATGTGTGTCTAAGTTTACGCAGCAGCTGGCACTGATAATGGTATTATGGTTCTATGGAACCCAGTGTTTTGTACCTCAATGTTTCATCTCTGATCATTGTGGATGATTTGCATTAGGTTTTCAACATTTTGCCAGTGTTTGTCATTTTGTGCCTGAGAAGCTTTTAATTTAACTGACTAAAAAAATTTAAAAAAAAGTAGAGTTTTATGACATTGCATGGTTGTATGCCTGCTGTTTTTGCGGTATGCACATACATGTCTGCTCAAGGGTCAAATTGTAACACTTTGTTCAGCCACTCCCATGGTACTATAACTTTGTGAGTCAGTACTGACGCAGCTGTGCGAATGTCTCTCCGAACAGTATCTTATGGCATACCACTAATTAACTAGTGCTAAATTTCAGTGCATCTGGGTCAGATCATACAGATACACACAGTGTGCTAGTGATGCCCGAGTCAGGTGATTAATGTGCCAGGCCCCATCTTTGTCCTTTTCGTAGGTCTATCGTTCTTTGCATGCATTCATTTTGTATTGACTAATTGAGCTCTACCTGATCCTCAACACTTTTACTGACCAGGACCTTAATTTAAGGCTATGGGGATCTGAAGACAATGTTCTTTCTTGGAATAACTATGTAACTTGTAAGTGTTCTCATTTGATCAAGCTTAGACTAGTTAAAGTTAAACTTTGTATTATTATAATTATAACTTAAATTATTAATATTACTAACTTACTAAGCAGACAAGTAAATGAGATCACAACAAACTACTCTTACTCTTTGTTTTAACTGTAATTTGGGAGGTGTGTGTGTGTTGGGGGGGGGGCTAATTAAATGTATTGTTTTCAGATTCAGCAGAGATTTGGGCTTCTTCTCAGAGACTGACTTAGTAACAAGGTCTTTAACAAAGATTAAATGGTTTGCCAGTTGATGACCTCTCATGAGTTATTATATATGATAATGTAATACTAATTTTGGTGACCTTGATCAGATATGGAGGTTGCAGCAGGATCAGAAAGGTTATAGAATAGATACACGTGGAGTCAGTGACTGTGAATGTTTGCAGATTTAGAAAAAGTTGCAGTGTGAGTGTAAATTGTTATTGTAAAAGATTAACAGTTTTGTTCATTGTTTTTACTTTTTTAATTTCACTTCAAGTTCAAGGTCACAGTTTGATTTTCTGCAGTGTAAAGCTTTAAAAGTGAGAGGTTCAGAGAGAGAGAGAGAAAGAGGAGGGGGTCTTGACATGTATCACTTACAATACAAATGTAGCTCATTTTGATTCATTGTCAAGTTCATCAATGTAATAATAATAATATTTGAAAAAAATAGAGAACCTCATTTTCCCTTTGGGAGTTCAGTTACTACAGTTAACAGTACTAGAACATTTACTCAGTTGTTTACTTGTTGCACACAGCCCTCATGTGTTACACCCTGTGCTGTCAAAGATTGTCTCTTCTAAGCTTGGTGTAGGCTAGAATATATAATGTTGCATACTTTGCTTGCTGCCAGTGATTCTGCCTATCTAATAAAATAATATAGATGGATCTGCCTTCTTACTTCATCCAGTGTTATGTGTTCTCTGCTTGCTGGCAGTGATTCTGCCTATCTAGTAAAATAATATAGATGGATCTGCCTTCTTAATCTTACTTCATCCAGTGTCATGTGTTCTCAGCACAGTTCTCTTCAACCACAGTAAAGTGATGTGAAAATTTTGTAAGTCAGACATGAGCAGAATTAAACAAGAATTATTATATAATATATATATATGAGCAATGGGGATAGCTCAGTGGTTAGACTTAGAGTGCAGGACTTCTGATCAAAAGGTCTCAGGTTGGAGTCCCCGCAGGAGTGGCGGGATAATTCTCTTCTCTAGGGTCAACTTTCTGTGCTGACTCTTATTTTGGTATCTGTTCCACCCCAGTGTTACCACAGTGGCATGCAAAAGATTCAGGTCATTCTGCCGAAAGTGCAGGATACAGCTAAACAAATGCACATGTGGCTTTGAATAAAGTGACACTGTAAACTGGTGCATGGTTGTATGGTGTACACAGAACATGCATTGAGACAGCACTAGTTTCACTTTACACCAGCCATGCAACAACCAAACAGCACTGTCGGTACACTATATAAAAAATAAATTTAAAAAAGCGCTATAGAAAAAGAAAAAAAAGGGGGGGAAAAGTGTAACCGAGTGTATTTTATGTGTTTCGGGCCATGACCCTTTAACCTTTTCTCTCCGGTTTCTTTTCCTTTTTGATTGGGTGGGAGTTTTATGGCCCCAATTATCTAAAGTGTTAAAACTTGTGCGCTGCTGGGGCCCAGCGTCCCTTTTCCCCCAGTGTCCCTGCAGAGGCAGGTTGTTTGCTTGCTGTTGCGGCCGTTGTTCATGTGTTCATCTCAGGGGAGAGCCTACACTGTTTCCTGGTTGGTGCAAATAAAAGTTATGTTATACTTATAGCAACCTCTGATTTGTGACTCTTCATTCATGCTTCCAACTTGCTTCCCTCACTCCCCACCCCGCTCCCTTACAAAAGAAAAAAGGATGCAATCACTAATTCAGAATCACATGCTACTTGAATGCAGTGAATCTGCTCAAGAGCAGAGAACAGCACTTTATAAAAGCAATCGATAAAATAAATATGGTGTTTGTTGTTTTTGGAGAACTTGTAGAACTTTGTATGTCAGTTGTCACGTCTAATTCTTAAAATGTTAATGAACATTATCCCAGTCCCCTACCTCCCGTCATGTCCTTTGTAAAGTGCTCAGGGCTTCTTCTTTAAAAAAAAAGAATTTGCACTTTAGAAATTATCATCATTATTGTTTAAATGTCAGTCAAATGCGCTTGAAACATAAAATGATAAATAACACACACACACACACACACACATACACATTTCATCATATTAATGCTATAATAATAATTAACAGTTGTTGAGCATCTCATCTCTTAATAGTCCTAATGAGCCTGTCAGTGTTCATAATGATAACAATAAACGGTGACCGTTTCATTATGCACATTAAATGATTTTAACCTCCCCCCCCCCCCCCCCCCCACTCACACATATAAACAGACATGCACACACACACACACACATACACATTATATAATACACACATGCACACACCACTCCCACACACACTTTGTGACTTGTGTTTTGCCCAGATGCAATATGCAGTTGTATATGATCATCAACATTTGTTGTTGTTTTTTTGTTTTTTTGTGTGTGTGTGTGTGTGTGTGAAGTATAACCATATGTGTGAGTGTGCATGTGTGCTCAAGTCTGAGATTTTCCCCCCACAGTGTGTGGGATCGTTTTCAGGTTTTCAGCCTTACTTTTCCCAACCCTCTCTGGAATTCTCCCTTGGGGCGGGTTCAGTGGTTGTGGTTCATGCTTGGGGTAGTTCCAGCAGGCAGAAGTGGGGTGTAATTACTAAGCCCTCACTCACTCACTCACTCTCTTGAGTCTCGCACCAGCTTGTCAAGAAGGCCAGGGGCTGTGCTGAGAACCAGCCCAGGTAGAAACTAGAAGACTGGCACCTCTGGCAGTGGCGCAGCCTCCACACTGAGACTGTGGTCCCTGGCAAGCAGAGTTGGAAAGCCAGAGTCGGGTGCTTCTGACCTGATCCCAGGTCCTGGCTGTAGTCAGAGACTGTGGGTCTCTCTGCTCTTTGGATCAGTAGCCTTTATGGTGGTGCTGCTACTAGTGTAGCATTAGTAGGGTTGTTAGATGGGGTAGGGGGCGAGAACACAATACAAAGGCAAGAGGTCTGGTGTGTTTTTCCTTCTTGGCATCAGTTAAAAGTTGCTGTCACAGTGTCAGTGTCGCTGGACCATGTTACTTTGTTAGGGTTCTGTTATAATTTGTTATTTAATACTGTAAAGTGTAATGGGCATCGAACAATCCTGAGCCATTTCCACCACAAACACATAAAAGGTTATAAAGAATGCTATTAATTTCATTATGACGAAACACAGCATGCAAAGTTTCAGGGAAATCCCCCTTTTCCACCCACAAAACAACACTTAAATGATTAAAAATGAGATGTACGATCTTGTAGGATACTCAAGATCTGCTTTTGGTTTAGTTGTTTTGTTATATTGTTTTAGTGTCCAGTGTTTGGAAGGATCCACCGTATTTAATTTGTTGTGTTTTCCATTTTATGGGGTAAAAAGAAACATGTGTTGCTGAGTAATTTGCAGCTTTGCTATTGTAGCTTTGAAACTGATGGTGGAGCACTCAGAACATTAACACCTTGATCACATTCAAGTTAGACCATATGAGTGTACATGATATACCATTATAATTTATATTAAAGCCCCATACTCTTGATTCAGCATGAAGTTGCATTGTAAAACATGGTTTTATGGTTATTTTTTGCACAAGTTTATAATAATAAATACACTGGCTACACTGAGTCAGTTTGAACTTCAGTTAGGAAACAGGGTTTGCACACAAGCTAATGAATGTATAAAATACGCATAAGAAATCTGAATGGTTTTGTTTGTCTGGAATCGTTAAGCACACCGTTTGCTGACTACCAAGTGCATGAACTTATGAGGACTTTTTTGACATTTCCTTCTGACCTAAATCTTATCCAGTCAGGTTTGTGTGCTTGTTGCTAAGAGCTGAAAATTGGGAGTTTAGCTGACTTCAGACCTCTTCATATAAACTCAGAGTGAGACCTCTTCATATAAACTCAGAGTCAGACCTCTTCATATAAAATCAGTCAGACCTCTTCATATAAACTCACCTTGGACTGGTGCTGTGGTACTGGTGGTAGCATAGAAAGTGTGGTGTTATCAAACCTTGTATTTACTTGTATCCCAGGTGATAGTTACAGACCTGCTTATCTTGGCAAGTAATTAGTGATACCAGTTTTTGTTGGTCACGTGTATCTCTTTTATGTTAATTCAAGCTGTTACCTCCCTTTGTTCATTGATTCCACACAAGTGCTCAGGGCCTTGTTCATTTTTCAGATTACTGATAAGTCAGCCAGTCCAGTGAGGCTCATGATCTATCTGAAAGATGGTCATGTGTCTCAACAGTCTTTGAGGTCCACAGTATTTGAGGTTGTTGCTGATCAACCATAAAATGGCCTTTTTTTCTTTCTTTCTTTTTTTTTTTTTGCTATTAAAATAGACTAGCAAAATTTGAAAGAACATTGCCACTGATCAGTCATAGTCTTAGTGCCTTTACTTTAGTATCCCATTTGTGGTCAACACACGAAGACTTCTTCCAGAGTTTCCACATCATGTGTCCATAGTGTGTGTGTTGTGGTATTGATGATAACATTTCTATTCAGTATTTTTTTTCTTTTTTTTCTTTCAGGCTGTATTCATCACCTAAGCCCCCTACACCCCAGCAGACAAATATTAATTTGTACAAATGGGTGCGGCAAGATCTCGACCACCCAAGTCCAGAGATGGAATCTGCCAGGCGATCCTTACTCTCAAAGCTGGATGAAGCTGCTCGCAGTAAGTGTGTTTGTGCCTCTTAGTCTTATGTGGTAAGTACTTGTATGCATGTGTGTGTGTGTGTGTGTGTCTATGAGCACACATGTGCTATGCGCATGTATTATAAATACATGTATATTATATATTATATGAGAGAGCGAGTTTGTTTTGTTTTATATTCTGAGCATATATATGTTTGTTTGGTTTTATATTCTGAGAATGTGTGTGCGTGCGTGTGTGTTTTTTAAAATTATTTTTATATTCTGAGTTTGTGTGTGTGTGTGTGCGTGTGTTTGTGTGTGTGTGTGTTTTGTTCTTTATATGCTGAGTTTGTGTGTGTGTTTTGTTTTTATATTCTTAGTTTTTGTTTGTTTGTGTGTGTGTGTGTGTGTTCCTTACATGCACACACACACATATGCATACAATTACATTCATCCATTCCATGGATGCATGTGTGGCTTAAGCCCTGGCTACAAAGTGTCAGGCAGGCTGTCAGTGAAGTTGCAGTTTGTAGACCTGATGGGGTGAGTGTTCACTGTTGTTGACCAACCCAGGCTGCGTGGGTGACCTGGTGCAGTGGAGGATGTGTCACTAGGTAAAGACTGGGTGGGTTCAGGAAAGCAGCTCAACAAACAGCCGGCTTTAGTACAGTAATCCCCGGTCTTGGGCCCATTAGTTGAGGTGGTCTGACCTTGGAGGACAGGTGAGCGAGGCTCCATGCTATATCCGCCCAAAAATGGTCAGTCTTGCTGATCTCTTACACTTACAGTGGATTTGACGTATGGAGTGCTTGCCTCCCTCTTCCTTTTGTTACAGTCAGTCTGACAGTCAGCGTCATTTCTCAGTAACTTTGTCTCAGTGTCTGTCTGTCTGTCTGTCTCTCTCTCTCTCTCTTTTTAAGAGAGACTGTCTGTCTGTCTGTTTGTCTGTCTCTCTCTCTGTCTCTCTCTCTGTCTCTCTCTCTGTCTCTCTCTCTCTCTCTCTCTCTCTCTCTCTCTGTCTCTCTCTCTCTGTCTCTCTCTCACTTTCTGTATGAGAGAGAGGTTAGCTCTCTGGTGCTTTACAAGTCACTGTAAGCCTATTTCACATGGTAAGCAGAATGACTCCATTTGATTCCACTTCATCTACCTCTCCTTTCTCTTCAAAAGTTGCAGTTTATGCACACTCTCTTTTGACTTTGCCCTCTGGAATATGAAACTGGGTAACCCTGCTGCCCATCTTGATGCAGAATCATTCCGGTGGTGACAGTGTAGCATTAAATATAGTCGCCATCTTCCCAGCACCTCCTGGTACTTCGGTCCTGCCGGCATATCTCTGGGGACACCTTGGTGTTAAACAAGTTTAACTAGCCAGCCAAACATACGGGTTGTGATCTGTACAGTGCAGAAATACCTGCCGGCTACTTTGATAGCAATCTGCTCTGGTGTCGTGCAGCTTCAGATTGTCATTTTGTTGTGTAAGCCCTGCTGCTCTTAATCTTTATTTGTCATAGTTTCTTATGTGTTATATGCGTGCTAGGGATTTGATAAATTTACATAGCCTACCAGAACTGTTTTGCTTTTGAAATCTGTAAATTATTTATAAACGTAAATCTTACGGCTTTAAATGTCTTGTCTTTAAGCAAGTTTTCAGGGGGCTGTTTTACAAGTTGTTGTGTGTGTTGTCAGCACAAAACAACAACAAAACAACAATATACTGGACAAAACAACAACGACAACAAGGCCCAAGAGCAATGGTTGAGTAGAACCCAATCCTTGCACTAGCACTAGCAGCTAAGAAGACTGTGCAACTGGTAACCCAGTTTACCTGGTCAACCTGGACCGCTGGTGACACTTCCTTAAGGGCCTAGTTGCTCGGCTGCTCCAGTTACACTCTCCTGCTGTAGTACTAGCATGTTGTCCTAAAGGGCAGCTAACCTGTCCAAACCGCCCTTGGTGGTGTCAGACACATAAATGGACTGTCAGTTTCTAGCATAGTAATTAGTTTATACAGTACAGGGTAGTGGCGCAGACCTGAAGGCTAAAGGTCTTCTGGTATTAGCACCAGTGTGCCTGTAGGCCACAGGCACAAGAATGCTAATACCAGAAGACCTTTAGCTTTTACTCACAGGACTACACTGTACTTTAGTACAGTAAAGTACAGGCACCCAATCTGACATGAATGCTTTTTCAACTGTGACTAACCATTTTATGAATTGAGTTGGCCGGGCGTAAAAAAAAAAAGGGGGAAAAAGGCTACCAGTACTACTTCATGAATTGAAATCTAAATTATATATTGCAGTTTTAATCATGCTTTATTTTTTATTTCATTGTGTTTGGGTAGAATGCTGCTGACTCGAAATATGTAGCTTATCACTTATCATCAGTTTTCCCCCTCCCTCTTTCCTCCCACCTTTTGTACTGAAGCTGAAGCCTTTTTTTCTCTCTCTCTTTCTCTTTGCGGTGGACTTCCTGTTCCCTTCCTTGAATACCCTTTGTCAGGCTCACATTGTCACTTTGGAGGAATGTCCACAAGAAAAGAAAATGCCGGTGGCCTTCTTGACAACAGGCTGTGTGTGAATGGGATTGAACGGTCACAAACACCCACCTCTTTCTACACAAAGAGAAGACATTTGCCCTCCAGCTTTAGGTGTGTGTGTGTGGGGGGGCGGGGGCGGTGGGGGGGAGGGGGGTGGGACTTATTAGGAGGGGCAGGGGTTGGGGGGGGGGGGGGGGGGGAAGAGGAACTGGCACAGGACTGTTGACCAATGTCCAGTGCCCTGTCCACCAAGTCCATCAAATTGAAGCTGCCTGAGACTGACACACAGCCTGGACACAACCCCCCCCCCCATTCATTCAAAGCCATCAGCAGCCCCCCCAGGAGTTCCTGTTCTTTTATGGAGTCTGATTCTAATCTTAGTATATGTGTGCAGTGCCTGTTTGCATATTTAAGGCCTCCCCATCTGTTTTTCATGTCATGGATTTTGTCCAGAATGAATAGAGCTAATGTAGGTGTCAGTGATGTGGTCAGGAGTATACTCTGTCGAAGTATTGATGCTTTCTTGTGTACAAAACAAATGTATAAAACTATAATATATGTAGTGTGGACAGGAGTATCATTATTTTATTGGCTTGCCAGAACCAGAACTGCACACATGCACGCACATGCACACACACAACACACACACACACACACACACACACACACACACACACACACACACACACACACACACATGCACAGGCATGCACACACAACACAACAACACAACACAACGCAACACAAATTGTACATTGAGCGTGATTGTGTTGACAGTGAATCGCAGTTCCAGTACCCCAGCGCTCGGCACCAACATGTCTCCTACCAAGTCACTCTCCCCACTCAGTCGATCCACAGAAGAGTCTCAGAAGCCCTACAACAGACCTCATCAAAAACAGTCTCTGCTCTCCATGACAGGTAGGAGATGTAGTAAACTGTGCCCTTCGATAGAAAACCATATAGTGCAATGTAATCTGCTCTGGGGCTGCCTGAGTACATAGGCAAGAGTAACGATAATAATGATAAAAGTATTTATATTATATATATATATATAGCACAAAACCTTGTCCTTTGAGACTATTCTAAGTGCATAAAGCACTCACTCACACTCACTCCACACACACACACACACACACACACACACACACACACACACACACACACACACACACACAGGCACCTGCCTACACAAGTCTATTGACTAAACAAAACTTAATTTGCAAACTTAAACAGGCAACAGAGACTTGATGCAGAGGCAAATAAGAGCACGGAATGGAAAACGATGCAGGTCTGTTGTTTTGGAAAAAGAAATGTCTTGAGGTTTGATTTTGAAGGAGATTAGACTTTAGAATAGACCCCTTCATTTGCACACTGTCTTAAAGATTATGATAACAACGTTTTTTTCCACTGTCTTTGAAGAAAAGAAGAACAATTGAATAGTTTTGTTTTGAAAAGTTTTGAATAATTCTTGTTTTGAACACTAGCGGTCATTCTTGTTTGAGATTGTATTTGTAAAAAAAAATTAAGCAGTTGAATAGGTAAAGGAGCATGTTTGTTGAAAGTTGAGAAACACTTTTTGCTGACCTACACAAAATGGTGGTGGTTTTCAGCAAACATTTTAAAGTTGCCAGCTGTGTATTGAAGATGTACGTATATATATGTATACATTCGCAAGCTTCTGTCAGTTGTTAGTCATGCTGTCAGAATGTGTTTGGTCAGCAGGCAATCGCATAGACAACGGCACATTCACCCGCCCAAAGAGGTCTCACGAACGTCCTGGTCCGATGATGGCAGAGAGGGAGAGGGAGGAGGAGGGTTACCACCAACACGAAGGCACCGATGTGGAGACGCTGGCTAAACAGCAGGAAGAAAGTAAGTCCCCAAGCCCCAATTGTGTGTACCTCAACATCCATGCCTTATTCATAGCTGTGTCTATGCTCACCATTTGTACTTATGTGTGTGTGTTTGTCAGTCAGAGTGTGTGTGTGTGTGTGTGTGTGTGTGTGTGTGTGTGTGTGTGTGTGTGTGAGAGAGTGAATGTGTGAGTGTGTGTGTGTGTGTGTGTGTGTGTGAGAGAGAGAGAGAGAGAGAGAGAGAGAGAGAGTGAATGTGTGTGTGTGTGTGTGTGTGTGTGTGTGTGTGTGTGTGTGTGTGTGTGTGACAGAGTGGCTAGGATGATCAGAATGATATATTTCTGGCAGATATACTCCATATTTGAAAAGTGAACAAGGACACAAAGGAGTCATACTGTGGGGATATTTTAATCACTTTATGTTAAGTAGAATTTAATTTGAAAGAAGTGAGTTGTTGTTGAGAGGACTGCTTAAAAAAGAAAAAAAGAAGGAAAAAAAAGAGGGTTATATGGTATTTGTTCGTTAAGTTACATCTGCATGTGAATCAGACTTTATAACAGCTTATTTGGTTGACATCTTTTCAGGTCTACGCCAGAGTATGGCAACATACACTTCACCAAAGAGAGGTACGCATCTTGACGCTGTTTGGCATATGTCCTTTGATATTTGGTAGAGTTACACAATCTATTGCCAAGCGACAAATAAAATTACACCAGGGAACGTGGACAGTGGAGCGGTGCTAAATTCATCCATGCATGGCTTCATGCTAGTCACATTGCTCATCAGCCTTAAATAGACAAGCAGTTAAAACACAAAAGGATAATAATAAAAATGATACACAACCTGTTGCAACTGATTAACCCCTTCACTGCCACAGCCTGTAAAATTTCCAGGCTGAAAAGTGTACGCATACACATCTGAAAACAGTATATTTGATGGTCTTATAACAAACCTGCTTTCAATACTGATCATTTTGATAGAAGTCCTTTCACATGCTCATGCAAAGGGGGGAAAGCCTTAATGATTTCAAATTTGGCACTTCTGTTGGTCATTTTCCGAGCGGCAAGCATGGCAGTGAAAGGGTTAATAATGCCGTCATGCTAGTCACATTGCCCATCAGCCATGAATAAATTGACAAAGCAGTTAAGACACAAAAGGATAGAGTAAAAATGATAAACAACCTGTTTATAATAGAAACTTGCTGCAACTGATTAATAATACAAGTAAATCTACAGAATCTGAAGAGGTGGGGTGGGGTGGGGGGGGGGGATTTGTTGATATTCTGCTGAGAACAGCAGTTTGATGTTTTGCCTTCAAGTTCAGAGCTTGTGAATTTTTTTTAAATGACAGGGCCTGAAGTAGTTAAACTGTGGAATGGTGTCAAAGGTAATATTTTTTTAAGTTTGAGAGGAGAGGTAGAATGCAACATGTATGGACTTTCCTATGCTCTGAGATATGAGCTTAACTAAATGGATACTTCTGGGACATTATAATTACAGTTGGGGTCAGAGTGTTATGAATATGTTGTTGTTGTTGTTTTTTGGGGGGAGGGGGGGGTTGGTGTGTAATTGACTGTTTAGACTATATTTAGTTTTCTTTGGGGGGAGGGGGGGGCGGGGGAGAGAAAGCTATTGTGGTGCATTGCAACTCAAACATTTACATAGCTTTCACTGACTCACGTGACTGCAGTGTGTGTGTGTGTGTGTGTGTGCTTATACTGACTGATACTAGTGCTTTGCTTATCAACTATTCATACACAGGGGACTGCTCTCAATTTGCTAGGGCGTACACACACGTGTACCTCTGACTAGAGGGTAACAAAGTGTAGGGTTAGATCCAAACACATAAAAGGGTTAAAAAGAATGCTATATATCATGACGAAGTAACATGCAAATTTTCAGGGTAAAACAGCACCTAAACAACAGCTACATGGTACAAAATGAGATGATTGTAATATTTACAGCTGTGTTTGACTTGTATCATGGTCTTGCTCCTCCAACTATGTTTCACAAAATGCGAGACATACCCTGAGCAGTATCGTGCTTGTGATAATTCCATGCCCACTGCATCAACAACCCAACAGTGCAACCATACTGGAATCAATCTGGTTGTAATATTCATTGGACATAATAATAATAATAATAAACGCACAAGGGAGTTAATTAGCGCTTGAAATATGTAACAGAAGTACAACAACAAAGACCTGAGTTGCCTATGGTAACTCTCTTCTGGCATGCCTGTAGATAAAAGGTACACAAACTCCACCAGCGGTACATACTCAGTCTTTTTCTCTTCATAAGAACAATAGATGATTTTTTGTATAGCACTATTCTCTGGTCTGCAGACACAAACTTACTGCACTTTGCAACACTCTCTGACATGTGTGAGGATTCAACGAGATCTTAACCATAGACCCCAGGCCCCGTTTGTTGGTGTTATAACGTCAGAGTCCAGCTGCCTGACTGTTGGCACTGTGTCGTTCCAGTGTTGCATAACAAATCCATGTCAGTGGCCAGTGATACAGACAACAGCGGGTCTCCTGCGGGATCCAACCGATCCAGCCCTGCCAGATATGATCGTGAGAATTTGTGTTTTTACCTTCTGACTCTTCCGATCAGTTGGTCAGAATGTTTCGTCTCTGTTTCTTTGTTTCTTTTGTTTGTTTGTTTGTACCTGTCAAGCAGAGTTTACAAAGATGGTGGCGGGAAAGGTGAAGGCTATTTTGTTTGGGTGTTTAATACAAATATGCATGTAAACTGCATGTGAGATTTTTTTTTTATTCTCAGATTTCATATTTTAGAGAGAGGTTCTTCAATTATTTTCTTCTTTTTTTGAAACTGTATGTGCTGATGGTAGAGCAGGTAGTTGAAGACTGTCAGCTGTGTGATTGACCGTTTGGAATGTAATCATTGTAACTCACAGGTACAGTGATTTCCGTTCAAGATAATGTGTTCTAATAGTGATACATGTAGCCATTGGTACAGTCTGGTAATAATTTTGTAGCTTCATAACCCGAGTGTTCTTTATGTTGTTAAACCCAGAAATGAAAAAGTTGCAAGCGTAGCCAATGCTTCAGACTGAGACAGCTTGAAATGCATTAACAAGCAAGAACCAACTAAGCAACCAACTCACTAACCAACTAACCATCCCACCAGCTACCAGCCAGACAGGGACTTGCACTCTGCCTACCGTTTGTTGTATAGATGACGGCAGCTACTCGGGTCGGCATAGGAACAGTGTTGGGTCGGACAACGGTACCCCTCCAGACAGTCCCCGCACGGTACAGCAGAACAGCACGCCTTATCCAGGTGAGTTCTTCTTCTTTTGTGCAGTGTCCAACTTCAGCATTATGCAGACTCTGACACTTTCAGTGCACGCTGGGCTGTTTTGGTGTTTCTGTAATCCACCAAACTCTGACATGGATCAGGATCTTTAAAATGCGCAGGTCATCTTTTTTGGCATGTGTACACACGCAGGGGACCTCGGTTTATAGTCTCACCGCAAGGACTTTTTAGAATCTACACAAAATTTACTGTGCAGAAATGTCAGGGTGGGCACAAAGCCTAGCACATAATGGTCACCCATCCATATGGTAGCCACGCTTGATCACACTTAGCTTTGGCTTTCGAGAGCGAGTGCTCTTGCTCTGCGCCACTGACTTCCCCTGTGAGTTGCCCATTGTGGAGCGGACGACCTTAGCCTTGATAGAAACTGGCCTTCTCAAAATGGCCACCCCCCCCACCCCACCCCGCACACCCCCGCAAAAGGTCAACCTTTCTCCAACAGGTCAAAAGATCGAAATAAAAACTTTAAATCAAGGTTTTCTTTAAAAACTTCAAATTGAGGTGTTTTTTTTTTTTTTTTAATGCAGGGTTGATTTTATTTTCAGTTCAGAATCCCTTAGTGTCAGTGATTGCTGGTAGGCTGTCAGCTGATTCCATGATTTATTTTGGGGGAAGGGAGTGGGGGGTGGCCTTACTGCTTTACATCTGGAGAATGTACACTTTGGTCAAAGTGATTCTTGGTGTCAGACACTCTTAGCTCCCATGGGGTTAAAGGCTTGGTGGCCCAAGGGAGATAATGTTAAGCATTTGGCCTTGATGGTGAAAGCTGTGCTTGATGATAAATGATAAACTATGCATGTCTGAGTGAAGTCATGTGTTTATCATCACCCTTCCCGTTGCTTTGAATAGAAATTGCAGTTAGCTGTGTTTGTTTGCGCGTCCGTATCATGTTTGCCTGTCGTTTCCTTTTGCCCTGATATAACCGTCATGGGTTGACTGGGCGTAAAAAACTGAATGACTTTGCCTGTCGCATTGCATTTGTTTATCAGAAATGTTCAGAGCATACTCGCACTCAGTCCGCATGTGTCCTGTGTGGATGACAGGATGTTAACATCCAGTTACTGACGCATCACTCAGCAGGTATTCCTGAGGCAAATGGACATATGTGTGGATCTAAGATAAAAGAAAGTGTGCTGCAGGGACAGTTGAATCATTTTGTCTTGAGCAGAATTTTGTCTTAAAGGAGTTTGACATAAAAAGGTGCCTCTTTGAAAATCTGTAGTGAGGACAGTCAAATCAGTGTGCTACAGCAGAATTTTGTCTTAAAGGAGTTTGACATAAAAAGGTGCCTCTTGGAAAATCTGCAGTGAGGACAGTCGAATCGGTGTGCTACAGCAGAATTTTGTCTTAAGCTATTTAAAGGAGTTTGTGTTAAGGTGGTGCCACTGCATTGGAAAGTGTGTAGTGGGTACAGTCAAATCACTGCATTCAGCATAATTTTGTCTTAAGGAGTTTGTTACAGCAGGGAAGTGTGTATATAGTGAGAGTAGTCAAATCACTTGAGCGGAATTTTGTCTAAAAAGAGCTTGTTATAAAAGGGTACCACCATATTGAGAAGTGTGTCCTAAGCTGATAAGGACAGTTAAATCACTTTTTGCTCAATGGAATTTTGTCTCAAAGGAGCATGTCACAAAAAAGGGTGCAACTTGTTGAATTGGAAAGTATACAGTGTGTGTGTGTGTGGGGTGGGGGGAGGGGGGGGGGATTGAATCATTGTGCTCAACCAAATTTTGTATCAAAGGAGTGTGGTATATAAAAAAGGTGCCACTTGTATTGAAGAGTATACAGTGCGTGGAGGGGGGTGGAGGATTGGGCAGGTGGAGGGGGGTGGAGGATAGGGCAGGTGGAGGGGGGTGGAGGATAGGACAGGTGGAGGGGGGTGGAGGATAGGGCAGGGGGCAGTTGAACCACTCTGTGTTGAGCAGGCTGTCGTCTTAGAAAGGACGTTGTAAAAAGAGACCTGCCCGACTCCTGATAAGCCTTACGGGTTCTGGGGACGTTAAGCACCACGTTCATGTGCCTATACTTACTGAGAGACCTGGGCTCGCACCCTGTCTTTCCGCACCCAGAGCACGGCCACCCTCGTCGAAGCCTGCCCAACATGTCCCGCCTGCAGTACCCGCAGCCCACCTCCCACTCCAGCGACTCCAGTCTGGAGCACCAGTCCGCCGACAGCATGGACGACCTCAACATCGCTCCGGAAACCCGAAGCAACTCGCGTCTTCCCGCCCCAGGGTTCCGTTCGGCATCTCCCTCCTTGGGGGGCTTGCGGCCAGGGTTTGCCGGCGCCCGAGCAGCCTCGCCTCAGCGGAGCGGTCTGCCGACACCTCGACGAGGCATCCCGCGACCAGCCTCGGCTGCTGTGAGATCATCCTTGCCCCAACCTAGAAGGTCTGGTGTTGTTTTTGTTGTATTTGTTTTGCTTTGTTTTATGCTTAAAAAAAAGTTCTGTATTTTTGAATCTTTGGGTGAGAAGCTTTGGGGGGGGGGGGGGGGGGGGGGTATTTTTTAAGTTATTTATTTTTGCATCTTTGAGTGAAAAGCTATGGGTTTTTTTGTGTTTTCACGGGCAAGGCTCTTGCTCATTTTTGGTAAGTTTTAAGAATATGCAGTGGGAGAAGGAGCTGAATTTGCAAGCTTTGAGGTGTTACACTAAATGATAGGCTTATTGGTGGTGGCTGTCTTGTCAGCTATGCTGCTACTGCTGCTGGGGAAAAGACAATACCCTCTTCCCATTCAGTCCTGGCTGCTGAGAACTGTAGGTCTTTTTGTTACGGTCCTTTGAGAACTGTGGGTCTTTTTGTGAAGGCCCTTTGAGAACTGTGGGCCTTTTTGTTAAGGTCCTTTGAGAAGTCTTTCTGTTAAGGTCCTTTGGGAACTGGGTCTTTCTGTTAAGGTCCTTTGAGACGTCTTTCTGTTCAGGTCCTTTGAGAACTGTGGGTCTTTTTGTTAAGGTCCTTTGAGAACTGTGGGTGGTTAATTGGAGAGTGGAAAGTCAGGACCTTTTTGTAAAGAAAGTAGGTAAACAGTCACTGTCTTCAACTATGTGACCCAACTTATGTTCTTATTTTTGTTGGATTTGGTGGTTTTGTTAACATTTGTAAGGAAGTACGTTTTTGCTTTGAATTTGAGTTTCCCAGGGCGCAGCCATGTTGGTTCACTCTTTGCCAGCGAAGAGCAGAAAAAAGGTTGGCTTGTGACACATTTGATGCTTTTAACACACATTCTTGCCATCCTCATGGGCTGACTGACATAGACTGCTGGGCACAAAATGGCAGCACCCACGGTCATGTTTTGGGTGACTTTCAAACCTTGATTTTTAGTATGAAAAACAAGCGGGACTCGTAATCGAGGTGGTAACTGCTGTGTGTCTGTTAGTAACTGCTGTGTGTCCGTTAGGAACTGCTGTGTGTCTGTTAGTCAGTAACGACTGTGTGTGTCTGTTACTAACCGCTGTGTATCTGGGGGTTTTAAAAATATTTTTTATTCCACTCCTAACAGTGGGGCATGTGGTGCCTGTTAGATTTGGTCCCCCCTTTGAACTGCACTGTCATTCAAAATGATCTCGGGTCATACATGGTTTTTGTTGTTGTTGTTGTTGTCTGCACTGCCACCAGAAATATTATCAGGTCTTGTTTTTGTCTCTCACTTGCAGGTCCGGGATTCCCTCTCCCCGACCACCCTCCGCACAAGGACACGACGAAAGCTGGCGGGACGGTTGCTTCTGACAGGACTTTTTACACTATGCTTGTTCGTTCTTATTTATTCTTGGTATTATTCATAACTGGCTTTGTCAGGGATGTGGCCTGCTATTATTATTTGAAGGTCTGCAGCTTCGGTTGGCTGTTTCAGAACCCGCTCTGTTTTCTTTTATGTTGATACAGTCGGCAGTCTTGGAATGAATGAGCTGGGAAGGGAATCGCCTTTGCGCTGGAATCCAGCGTGCTTGTCTCCAAGCGTAGGAGTGGTGACGGTGGCAAAGCTTGGAAATCTTTACGCGAACAATCAAGGATGTTGCAGCTTTGGATGAGGTTGATGTGGACTGACGAAGAGAGAGAAGTCGGGCGATGGTGATACTGATGAAGAGCAGTCAGATAGTGGTGATATTTGAGGGATTTATTATCATTGCTTCAGTAAAGCGGCCAGAACATTGTACAGATTGCGCAGTCGTTCTCACTCGTGCTTTGTATCGCACCATGCAACGTTCCCCCATCACATCACAGCGTCAGCTTGTCATAGACAGGCTGCCTTCACTTGCGCTAAAACTAGAATGGAGGCGTGCTTGCTTCCTGATCTGCAGAGACTGTATAAGGATCGAGTGCGGGGTATGAATACAGGGCAGAAGTGGTGTCATGAACCTGCAGGTCTTACGCTTGCAACCTTTTTGTTTCTTTCACGCAGACACTGATGCTTTGCCTGGACTGGGAATCTTAAGTTGCAAAAAGAAAAAAGAAAAAAAGAAGACTTGCCTCTTTTTTTGAGGCAGCTGACTGTTTTGTGTTTAAGAAAAAGGACAAAAAAATCAATAAAAAGGTGATAGTTTGAATGAAACTGATAGTTTGCATTTGTGCTTCTGTTTATGCATGGACAGTGCTGTCATTGTTACGTTTATGTTACGGCTGACTGGATGTTTTTAATTCATTGTACATAGCAATGTTTTATGCACACTTATCCATCTTCAGTGATTGTCGTGATGACTGCCAAGCTTTTTTGTTTTATTGTTGTTGTTTCGAGGTTTCGACTAACATTTGTTATCTGCAGCTTTCATTGAGACGTGCATTGTTGGCTTGTGCATGGCAGGGAAGAGTCGAGGTTGATATCTCGACTACCCGTTCTCTTTCAGAGAACAGCAAATAAGTAAAAACAATGCGTGTTGCAGGCCATATTATTTTTCTGTAGTTGAGCATCTAGTCAGCACACCACTTAACAGAACTAGACTAACTCCTGTTTGACACTCCAGTAGACCACCCACAAAGTTGAACGTATAGTGAGCACACCAGTTGACCAAAGCTAGACTACACCTGTTTGACACTCCAATAGACCACCCACAAAGTTGAATGTCTAGTGAGCACACAGGTTGACCAAAGCTAGACTACACCCATTTGACACTCCAATAGACCACCCACAAAGTTGAATGTTTAGTGAGCACACCAGTTGACCAAAACTAGACTAACACCTGTTTGACACTCCAATAGACCACCCACAAAGTCGAATGTCTAGTGAGCAGGCAGGTTGACCAAAGCTAGACAACACCCGTTTGACACTCCAATAGACCACCCACAAAGTTGAATGTCTAGTGAGCATACAGGTTGACCAAAGCTAGACTAGACCTGTTTGACACTCCAGTAAACCACCCACAAAGTTGAATGTTTAGTGAGCACACCAGTTGACCAAAACTAGACTAACACCTGTTTGACACTCCAATAGACCACCCACAAAGTCGAATGTCTAGTGAGCAGGCAGGTTGACCAAAGCTAGACTACACCCGTTTGACAATCCAATAGACCACCCACAAGTTGAATGTCTAGTGAGCATACAGGTTGACCAAAGCTAGACTAGACCTGTTTGACACTCCAGTAAACCACCCACAAAGTTGAATGTCTAGTGAGCAGGCAGGTTGACACTCCAATAGATCACCCACAAAGTTGAATGTCTAGTGAGCACGCAGGTTGACCGAAGCTAGACTACAAAAGTGCAACACTCCAGTACACCATCCACAAAGTTTATCCTGGGGTGCAAAAATGCATCATGGAGTGAATGGAGTAATTATGCGTGCAATTTCAATAGTGCGGTATCTGGCTGACGACATGTCAAACATACAGAAATATATACATGTATATATATGTGGACAGGACAAAGATAAACCAGACATATATAAAGACATAAATAAACCTGAAAAATAATGTGTAGACATAGTATTCTTCACATGCATGCTGGCACACGTGCGCACATGCTGGAGCTTAGAGAAGGAGTGGCGCTAGAGAAAGGGCAGAATTACACCGAAATATAACAAAGGAAACGTGATGAAGAAGAAAAGTCTTCAAAGTGAGTGGCCTTTTTCAGCGGTTCCACTGTATGTATGAAGAAAAACAATTGTGTTTGCAAAACAAAAATTGTTCAGTGAAATCGCTGATGTACTGCTGAATTTAGGTTTGGTAGGCACGATTTAGACATTAACCCTATTCCTGCAAATGGTTTGTGGTACTGGTGCAGTTTCCTCCCTAGAGCGAGAACTGTGCTCCACGGATTTTACGCCGGTCATACAATATCTCACGAGGACATGGGGAAACACTGTGCCAAGGACATCCTAAGGCAGGAAATGGGCTGGTCTTCGACATCTCTCAACAGGCATTGATTCGCATAAAGAAACTTTTCTACGTCTGAATTTCCTTGTCTGTCTGTGTGTCCGTCTCTCACTCATCTGGAGGTGACCCTGTTTATGGGATGTTTAAATCCAATCACTTTCCATCTCTCTCTCCACCCCTCCTCCCTCCCTTTTCTATAATGATTTAGTTATTTGCTTTTCTTAGGTGAGTGGTGTGCTTTGGTTGACAAATGTTCGATCAGCAAAGATTGTTTGTTGCAAAAATTATCAAGTTTTGCACACTCCACTTATTTTAAGCTTGTAGCATTTGCTGCGTTTTAGTGTCCTGACGGGCATCAGTTCGAGGCTGATACTTATTGCATGTTATTGTTGTGATTTGGAAAGACTGATGACTGTTTCCCCAAGAGATTTAATCCACACTTTATATCACTACTACTTATTTTGGTATGATCTCATTTTTGTCATGAGGAAAAATGACCTGAAGGAATTTTGTTTCTTAAAGTGATAAGTTTTTTTTCTCCATATAAATAAGTCAACTAATGACACATTCAGAATACATTGCTATTGTATTAAACAAACCATTTCATGTATAAATATATTGATTGGATGAAAGATTCTGCTTAAGGCAGGAATGTTTTTGTGTTTTTTTTTTTAATGTTTCGTACTGATGATGCATGCAAGTGTGATCTGAATTAACTGATGCTTTTGTGCTGACGCTGACCATCGTGCTCAGTGAGCATGACTGAACTGTGTGTACTACAATGCACATGTTGATTCAGGCGACGAGTGGTATAATTAATGTTCACGAGGAGAGAGAGACGTCTCTCTCTTCCCACTGACTTCAGGTCTGACGAAAGTGTGTCTGTGCCATCTTGGGTGAAAGATTAATCCGAACGTTTTTCCCTCTCACTCATGCAGGATTACCCTGGCCCCTTCAGTGAGCAAGAGTTCACTGAACTGCCAGATAAAAACAACTGTTGGTGGAAAGAGTGGTGTGTCTCGTCTGCATGCGCTGATTGGCCAATGAAGTCCTGTCGCTCAAATCTCGGTGACGCATTAATCATTTGGCCTTGCACACAGTCAGCCTGTGGGGTTGATCCTGGCTCAAGGCATAAATAAGTGTACACAAGCGTCTGTGGCAAAAGAACTCTCTGGCCTCTGTTGCCTCAGTTGAGTCAGTTCTAAAGGAGTACCTGGTGTTGGTATTGGGGAATTAACCCTGCAATGCACTGGTGTCATTTCCAGGGGGAGCATGGCTCCATCAGCTTCTACCAGCAAACACAGACCTTCTGAGTCATGGCTGGGGCAAGGGATTTAATTTGGAAGGGTGGATTTACTGGTTTTTATAATGCTCTCTCTCTCTCTCTCTCTCTCTCTCTCTCTCTCTCTCTCTCTCCTGTGCATTTGACGGGGCGTTAAAATCCAAAAATTGACAACTTCTCTCTCTCTCTATCTCTCTGTCTCTGTTCTCACCCTGTCACTGTCTGTCTGTCACTCTCGGACTCTGTCTGTCTGTCTGTCACTCTCAGTCTGGGACAGTGGTGGCAGTTCAGTTCAAGATAGTGTCTATGCACTCAGAAAAGCCTGTATGTACCCCACCCTGTATCTCAGAGGTTTCCCTAATGTCACCTTTGAAATGGTTCCAGTGTTTGTCTGGTTGATGATGGCCCTCTCTCGTCCTTTCAGAGAAGATCATCTAGCACTATCCACACCTCTCTCCTCCAGGCAATTGATTGTGTTTCGCAATTGATTGTGTTTCGCCTTGCATCCGCAGGTAGTTTCTCAAGCTCCTCAACATTTAAGATCTTCCGAGAAGCAAGTCACTTGTGGGCAGCTGTGCTAGACACGTTTCTCCTTCATATGTGGAGGGCAGAGTTGGTGGAAAAAATGATGTCCACGAACCACCTGTGTTGATGAGAAAATGCGACCTAACAAAATTCCAACCCCTAGCCAACAAGATCTTGTGACTCATGGGCGTGGGCCTGAAACCTTACCATCACTTAGCTAAGCCAGTTCACTGGTGGTTGCAGTAACCACTGAGATGCTGTTTTTAACAGACATATATAATTTCAGCACTTGAACTAATTTCTCTCCTGTTAGTAGCTAAAGCTGTGCATGATATAATTTCAGCACTTGAACTAATTTCTCTCCTGTTAGTAGCTAAAGCTGTGCATTACATAATTTCTGCACTTGAACTAATTTCTCTCCTGTTAGCAGCTGAAGCTGTGCATGAAGGTGCGGAAAATGATGCCACTGCTTGCTGCCTGTTAAAATGCTAGCATTTTTGTTGTTGTTTGTTTGTTTTGCTTACCTTTCTCATTTTGACTTGGCTCCAGGCACCTTCTTTCTCTGCAAAACGGCCACAGTTAGCAAACAGATTATTCTGCCTATTTTCTTGGTCTTTACACAGACGTTCACTCTGCAGCATTTGGTAATGCCTTGTTTGTGTTTTTCTGCAAAATCTCCCAAAGGGGCGAATGAAGGTTCCTTTTCCAACAAATCCAGAGCAGGCACAGGTTCCCTCGTATGAGTCAGGGAGTGGATTGTAGTATTATTGATACGCTGCACCTGTTGCCTTGAATTCCGTAATTTTAATTTCTACGTGCCCAGTTCATTCAACTTTTTTTCTTTTTCTTTTTTGAAGCAGGTATGATTGAAAGACCAGTTCATCTTCAAGTTAATTAAGTAAGTAAGGAAGGAAAGTATTTGTAAAGCACAAAATCTTGTCCTCTATGGACATTTCTAAGTGTGTACTAAAGACTGTTCACAAGTGTGTGCGCGCGCACACACGAGCATTCTGACTATACAAAGCTTAATTTACACAGCTTAGATACTTGCGAAAGACCAATTCAGCTTCAGGTCGTGATTGAGTGCAACCAGCATGTGGTCGAAAAAAGTTGCAGACTAAACATCGTGCCTGGATGATTGTCGCTTTTATGTTGTCAGCGATGCCAGTCATTTTCGCTGTGAACATTGTTCATTTTGTGGGAGAAGGAGGCAAGAAGATGGTGTTTGTTTGCAAATGTTGGAAAGGGATTGGTTGAAGCCTCACTAAGAACTAACTGTTGCGCTGTCATTGTAAATAGACATCAAAACAAAGCGTGCTTGGTTCAAGTCTTACTTATGATTAACTTTATTGTGTCATCATTGTACATTTTCCCTAAAACAATAAAGCATGCTGAATTCAGGCCTCTCTCTCTCTCTGTCTGTCTCTCTCTGTCTGTCTCTCTCCATGGGATGCAAAGCATCCTTTGCTCTTGCAAAGTGGTTGTATGACAGAAGAAAAGAACAGAAACTGATAATTTTGTGTATGTTGTCATTGTAAATACTTGTCAGAACGAAGTGTGCTTGATTCAATAACTGTGATGATGTAAACACATGTCAGATATGTTCCATTCTGCATGCATGTGCTCTGTTCTGTCGGTACAATGTGTTTAAAGCATTTCTTTCATGTGTCTCCCGAGTGTGTAACTCAGTCTTTAGTGGCCATTTGAAGTACATGCATGGGCAGATTACTGGCATTTTTGAAGGCTTGTAACATTGACAGTTTTTATTTTATTTTTTAAATTGATTCACTTGTCACTGTTAGAACTTAAAATGTGGTGTGTATTGAAGTACACAAGATTTCATATTGCTACCACTTTCTCAGATACCATGTTCTGTTTCTTTTTTCTTTTTAAATTTTCATTTATGCCGCTGCCACTGAGGTTGTTTTTATGCAGCTGAATGTTTCATAAATTGATCGGGTGGTGGGGTGATTTATTAGTAAAACACCAACAATCCTGATTAGGTAATTTTCACACAGCCCTGGGTCCACTCTTTTAACCCATTCCCTTCCTTGTTAGTAACCCTTTGACTCCCACAAGACAAGTACTAACAATCCTGTTTAAGTGGGCTACACTGCAGATTCCTGCTTCAGGCCTTTGAACCTTTCTGTGCCACCTTATTAACGCTTTCCCTCCCACTAACTCAGCGAGACAGGTATTATCAATCCTGATTTAGTAGGCTACACTGCAGATTCCTGCTTCAGGCCTTTGATCCTTTCTCTGCCACCTTATTAGCCCTTTCCCTCCCACTAACACAGCGAGACAGGTATTAACAATCCTGATTTAGTAGGCTACACTGCAGATCCCTGCTTCAGGCCTTTGAACCTTTCTCTGCCACCTTATTAACCCTTTCCCTCCCACTAACACAGCGAGACCGATATTAACAATCCTGATTCAGTGGGCTACACTGCAGATCCCAGCTTCAAGCCTTAAAATCTCCCTTCCATCTTATTAACCCTTTCATTCCCATGGACACAGCGAGACAAGTACCAACAATCCTGATTTAGTAAGCTACACTGCAGATCACTGCTTCAAGCCTTTGAACCTTTCCCCTCCATTTTGCTCCCACTGATGCCATCAGGCAGCTGACAGTAAAGACCAGCTGTCAAAGGAAAGAACGCTTGCTAAAGGTTCTGCTGGTGCTGGCAAATGGAAATTGCCGGTCACATGACTGGCAGGGGTACCCTGGCTCTTAATCCCCTTAAAATGCACAGCTTGCCGATCACAAATTGGTCTTGATAGGCAAATGTGATGCTTACTAGCTGACCAGACCCCAGTTGGCAGGGATGGGAGATTGTCTGTGGATCTGCTGATTGTCTGCGAGAGGTAGATTTGTGTTCCCCATGTCTGGATATCATTTCTGTGCAAAAAAGAAGAAGAAAAAAAGAGCAAAAAAGAAACCCAGGCTTTTGAGACTTCCCCCCCCCCCCCCCCTTCCTCTCCCTTTTAGTACAAAATGTACACATCAGTTGCTCTGCATTTTGATTTTCCAGTAGCACAGTTTTGTTGTCGTTTCTGTATCTTTAATGATGGCATTCCTCCAGACCTGGCTCTTTGGTGGACGTGCCTCACCACTCATGTGAACATGATGAGTCGCCTTTGTGCCTTTTTTAAAATTTTCTTTTTGTTTTTGTTTTTTTGTTTTTGCTTTAGCCAATCCCAAATTAAGAATAGAACACAGTCAACACTGGTTTCCATATTTTCTATCATGAGGGAGCAGTTGGTGACAGCACCTCTCGTAGACAGACTGATAGGATTGTGCAGGTTAAACCTAGCACCTGGTAACAGTATGGACCAAGGGTCATAATTGTTAAGGACCCAACTACTCTTACCCTTCTAATAACAGTGGACATTTGTAATTTGCTCATCAGAAATGGCAGTCCAGCATTTGCAAAGACATTGCATTAAAAAAAGAACAGCAAAAAAGTGTTTAGCACTGAAATATTACATTTGGATTTTTATGGTAATAACAATATTTTTCTTAAAGATCACCTCTCCCTCTGATATAAAAACAACAACAGTTGATTTAAAAGAAGAAAATCAGAAACATGACTGGGGGAGAAAAGTATTGATGATGACCTGAATGACTGGTATACTTTGGCTTGCTTCGTGCATTGGTTAAGTTTTGCATCGGTGTATGAATCAAAACCAAACTGCTGCTTTTTGTGTTTTGAAATCTGTTTTACAAAGACTTCTGGGATGTGCATTGTTGTTTTTCTTGCTCCAGTTCAGTCAAAACTGATGAGCTCATTTCTTGGTAAGGCGAAATTGAAATATGTTCTGTATTTGATTTTTACTGACTGTTTAATTTTTTTAATATTTTCTTTTATATATACTCTCAGCTTGAGAAAGTGGAAGAGAGCAGATGAATGCCACTATAAAACTTATTTTTGTTTATTCACTGTATTTTTATACTCTGAGCTTGGGAGAGGAGAAGAGAGCAGAGGGAAGCTACAATAAAAACATTTGTTAGTGGAGGACAGGTGACCTTAATGTATTTTTGTTTAATCTTCCATATCTATATTTACATTTTTATATTTTTTTAAATATATTTTTGTTTTGTTTAACTGCACTGTCTTAATATTGATTTTATTAAGCTGGAAACGGATTTTACCAAGCAAGTAGTTGACAGCTGTTCACACCACATACAGTGTCACTCATTTATTAAGGAGAAAGAAAGGACCCCCCCCCCCCCCCCTCCACCCAAACAACAACAACAAAACATCTAAAGATAAGAAAGGTGAAAGCTTACTTTTTAACTGGAAGTGAACAGTTCAAAACCAGATTGAAGCTTGAGTGTGTGATGCTTCCAGTTGCACCCAGTTACACACACACACACACACACAACATGCACACACTGTACTCAACATGCACGCACACATACACACGCACGCACGCACACAACACACACATTGCAAATCTATCTCATCCTAACCTGCTTACTTGTAGAAGTTGTAGACAACATAGTTGGAGACTCTACAACATTCTTACAATAAAATGATACTGACTGAGCAAGGACTAATGAGAAAGTGGGGTTAAAAATGACACTGCGTTTAAAGCAATCGGTGGACATTTCTGTCTGGATGCACTGAGCTGAAGTTAAAAGTTCCCTGTTGACAAAAGGCAAAAAGTAGTAATCTCATACAGAACAAGATGATAATAGCTTCTTTTTTTGTCAGGTTGGAAATAGGTTGGAAATTAGAGGATGTACCTCTGGTGGAGTTTATGTACCTTGTATTTACATGCATGCCAGGTGAGAGTTAGAGTTACTGTAGGCAACTCAGGTCTTTGTTGTACTTGTGTTACGTATTTCAAGCGCTAATTAACTCCCTTGTGTGTTGATTCTGGAAATGGGGGTGTTAGAAGGGGGGGTAGGAAGATACCTTTGCAATGCAGGCATATTAAAATTGACCCCCCCCCCCCCCCCATGACTACTTCTGAGGTGTATTATGCGTCTTGGTATACTTGGTAAATATGTTGGGACGGCTGTATCAGGCATCTGGGTTACTCCAGTTTGCTTGGATTCAGTACCCCGGCCACTACCATCATTATCTGCTTGTTTTCAGAACCATTTGTTTTGTGCATTACACTCTTAAAGCATTTTTTTTTTTCTCACTCAAATGTAAGGGTAGAAATACTTCTGTATGACTCCAGCAAGGACCCCATTGTTTCACACATACTCTCTCAAAGCGTTTGTCACCCAAATGTAAGGGTAGAAATACCAATGTATGACTCCAACAAGGAACCCATTGTTTCACACATACACTCTCAAAGCATTTGTCACCCAAACGTAAAGGTAGAAATACTTCTGTATGACTCCTGCAAGGAACCCGTTGTTTCACACATACACTGTCAAAGCATTTGTCACCCAAATGTAACCTGGGGTAGAAATACACCTGAGTGTTATGATGCGAGTGATGAAACTTCCATGGTTGGTGTCTGTAGTTGCTGGCATCCACACTTCAGGAGCTACAGTGCCACCAACTAGTTTAGAAATATTCTTATAATGACGCTGCATCCTTACTACAACTCACCTGCAGTCTGGCAGTTTGTAGGGCGCGTGTAGCTTTGGGAAAGGGTTTTCAGTAAGTAAGTAACTACAACTTAAGTGCAGTCTGGCTGTTTGTAGGGTGTGTGTAGCTTTGGGAAAGGGTTTTCAGTAAGTAACTACAACTCCAGTGCAGTCTGGCTGTTTGTAGGGTGCGTTAGCTTTGGGAAAGGGTTTTCAGTAAGTAAGTCCAACTCAAGTGCAGTCTGGCTGTTTGTAGGGTGTGTGTAGCTTTGGGAAAGGGTTTTCAGTAAGTAAGTGACTACTTCAAGTACAGTCTAGTTTTAGGGTGCTGTAGCTTTGGGAAAGGGTTTTCAGTAAGTAATACTACTCAAGTCAGTCTGGCTTTAGGGTGCAGTGTAGCTTTGGGAAAGGGTTTTCAGTAAGTAACTATAACTCCAGTGCAGTCTGGAGTTTGTAGGGTGTGTAGCTTTGGGAAAGGGTTTTCAGTAAGTAAGTGACTACAACTCAAGTGCAGTCTGGCTAGTTTGTAGGGGCATGTGTAGCTTTGGGAAAGGGTTTTCAGAAAGTAAGTGACTACAACTCAAGTGCAGTCTGGCTGTTTGTAGGGCGCGTGTAGCTTTGGGAAAGGGTTTTCAGAAAGTGACTACAACTCAAGTGCAGTCTGGCTGTTTGTAGGGCGTGTGTAGCTTTGGGAAAGGGTTTTCAGTAACTACAACTCAAGTGCAGTCTGGCTGTTTGTAGGGCGAGTGTAGCTTTGGGAGGGGTTTTCAGAAAGTAAGTAACTACAACTTAAGTGCAGTCAGGCTGTTTGTAGGGTGTGTGTAGCTTTGGGAAAGGGTTTTCAGTAAGTAACTACAACTAGAGTGCAGTCTGGTAGTTTGTAGGGCACATGTAGCTTTGGGAAAGGGTTTTCAGTAAGTAAGTAACTACAACTCAAGAGCAGTCTGGTAGTTTGTAGGGCACATGTAGCTTTGGGAAAGGGTTTTCAGTAAGTAACTAACTAACTTGGTGCTTTATACCCAGTCAACCAGTACGGTTATATTAGGGGGAGGGCTTTCAGTCATGGGTTAAATTTACGTGTCTGTAGAGTATAATTGCGACTCAATTTTTGGGTATGTGTGTGTATGCGTGCGTGTGTGTATTATTACTTGCAACACGTTTAACATGCACTTCACAGCTCTCAGTGATTTGCTGTGACTAGCAGCTTCAGGCATTGTCAGTATAGGACTGGAGTGGGCTGGGGAGGTGGGGGGGGGGGACAAAAAACTGAAATACATCCACAGCTATGTTACATTTAAAGATGTGCTAAGCCACACTTCCTGAAATGGCTTACTTCGTGTTTTTACTCAGAGATGCTTTTTCCTGTTTTCAACTTGCATGACAGATCATACTGCTACTAGTCTGATGTGATGATCAGTGTTAGTCTTGCCAGGTGGTCAACAGACTGGCAAAAGCTGGCAAAGGCGGAGTATAGTTTGTTGCTAGGATGCTGTTCATTATCAGTCTCTGTTCATTCTATTTTTGATGACCTTGAAGTAAACCTTAACAGAGTATTGTTGATCAGTATTGTATAATAACGATGGTCTTTTGGGGCTTCAGCTGGTCATAGTAATTGATGACCTTGACCTTTGTGCAAGGCCACAGCAATTTAATGTCAGAATGGCCAAATAAAAAAAATGCATGTTCTTTGCAAGTTCTGTTTGGAAGAAGTTCAAACTTTGCAGGAGTTTGATATATGGATAGAACCATACACTTTGGGCAGATGAGTAAAATTTTATGGCTTGTATTTAAAGGAGACAGTGGACTTTTCTTTTCTTTTCTAAATATTGCCAAATAGTCCAAAACCTTTGTTTTGGTAGTGAATGTGTGTGTGTGTCCCCCAAACTCCAAGCATTGGTCCACAGCGTCCTTCCTCCAAGATGCTGGAAAGCGAGTCTTGGAGTGTGTGTGTCTCCTTTAAGTTAGGTCTTTCCAAACAGAACTTTGCATGATGATAATCTCCTCTCAGCTTCATATGCTCTGCCAGTGTAGACAGTCTTGGGGAAAAATTGGAAGATCATAGGAGAGATAGAAAAATGAAAAACTTTTAGGTTTTCATTTTCAATGCAAGTCGATCGAGTATTTTGTGCTTGTTTGTTTTGTTCATGGAATGAGCGGGAATTTCTAATTTCTTCCTTTTGGCTTATGTGCTAAAAGCTATAAGGGTATCGGGTGGTGTCAGTCTGATGTACAAATTGCATTGTATAATGGATGTGATTTCTGTTTTGAACTCCATTTGATTGCTTTTCTATCACAAATGGGGGAAGGGGAGGTGCTTCAGTGTGTACATATTTGTAAGATAAGAGAAAGACGAAAGGAATAAATTGTCCTTTTCTGCTTTACAAAATCCAGTGTCTGCCTGTCTGCAAGTTGTTGTTACAGCATTACTGACTAGCAGATTGGTGAAGGCACACGCACATGCACTCATGCATTGTATGCTCTCTCTCTCTCTCTCTCTCTCTCTCTCTCTCACACACACACACACACACACACACACACACACTCTCTCTCTCTCTCTCTCTCTGTTACACACACACACATTTGCAATGATTCCTCAAAACAATAGAATTATTACAATTTACAAATGTATATTTGTATTATATATATATAATTACATTCAAATTTCAATGGCGCAACATTCCACCAGAAAGGAGGTAATTGTTATTATGCTGGGGGGGGGGGGGGCTGGGGGGGGCAACAACAAACCACTATCACCACTTACTTATGGTAATGATGATCATTCATTGTTTGTCAGTCTGCTCATAAGTTAACATTTTTCTGGTAAAATTCAAACATTTTTCTATAATGCAAATGGCATTAGAACGGTATGGCACATGAATTAAAATTGAAAAACAAACAAAGTAAACTGAAAAACAAACTTGTATGAGCTGCCTGTAACGTAGTGTATGTTGTTAGAGGCAGTATCACAACAGTGTAATTACCATACATTTATTTATTTTTAAACAATTGTGGTAGGCAAATGGTCACATACCACACAGGGCTAGAAATTCTCTCAAAATTTTCCACTGGTCCTGGGTGCACGGTCCCCCATGCTTGTCACTGGTCCTCGAAAAACAAGCGAATCACTAATGAAAGAGAAAGACTAGAGTCAGATAGACATGGACCTACAACATATACCTACATATATATCTACAGTAGCTGATTTATTTTTCTTTAAATTTCTCTCTTTGGTAGATGTATTATGTAAGTCAAATGAACTTTGACAATTTATATATGGCAAAAAAATTCAACACAAAACCTTGCTTGTTCACAGCGCCAGATACAGCATATACATGTAAGCTCTCGCAAGCTAAAAACTACCCGAAGACATTCATACCAATATGAGTGCAACTGTATATATATAGTAGTTAAAAACTTAAATGTAGAAATAGAGTTAAAAACAATTTTCTCTCTGTGTGTCTGTCTGTGTGTCTGTCTGTCTGTCTGTCTCTCTCTCTCTCACACACACTCACACACGCACGCACAGTAATTAATATGGCAATATGTACTTCCGACATTAAAAACACATACGTCAGCGCAAGCACACATCACACACAATCGCATCGACTATCCTGCCATGGTGTTTCGATAGCCCCCCCCCCCCCTTCTTTTTGTGCTGTCGTGGTTTAACCCCTTCACTGCCCCAGACTGTAAAATTTCCGGGCCAAAAAACATACGGATGCGCCTGCATACGGTACATATTCCTATCCTATGGGCGGTGCAGGCGGGGTTGTTAACTCCCTTGACTTTTGTCCGGCGTCGCTTAAGTCCCTTGGCTGCTTTTACTTCCGGTGCGTACTTTCTTCACAATGGCAGGCGGTGACAGTGAATTTGCGAATTTTACACTGCCAACTTTAAAGACATTTTTGGAGGGCCGTAGTCAGAATGTGTCTGGCAACACGCAATAACTTGTTGCTCGTGCTACAGGATGCCCCAAACGCATTTTTTCCACGAACTCGCGATCTTCTGGTCAGCCCAAAAACGACTGACGCAAATACACTTTTTTTTTGCACCCTCCACCCCCTTTCCCTGGTAATTTTTGCAACTGCAACAGTGCTGGCATTTGTACTACTTCGCAATTCTAGGTTCAACTTCCATTGTTATACACAGCGTCGTGAACCAATCGGCCCAGAACTGAATCGGCCCGGAAGTGACGCTGCAACCTCTCGCGACTTCTTGCGCAAAAGATTACAAAGGGCATTCACTGACTCGTGCAAACCAGCTTCACTGAACCGCCCAATACATCTCTACTTTCAATGCTGTGCGTTTTAATGACTCGAAAATCCTTTCACATGCCAGCGCGAAAACAGAGAAAACAAAAAGGCCCAAGGGTTTCAAATTTTGCGTTTGTCAAGTTGGTCGTTTCAAGTAACATCATGGCAGTGAAGGGGTTAAGCGTGTGGTGTGTTCAGTTTCGTTACATTAGACGGTTACTGCCCTTCGCCCTGTGGTATGGGCTGAAAAAAGGCTGGACCGTTCTCATCAATAAATAGTGGACCAGCGGATTATGACAGCAACAAACACGGGACAGTAAGACGAAAACACTTCTGTGACTGACTGCACATAATGTAGGAGAGTTCCGCCGCTGGTCCACTGGCAGTTTTCAAGAGTTGTCATGGACCGCCGGTCCAGTGCATAGGAAAGTTATACTGGTCCACTGGCAGTTTTAGTGGTCATGGACCACCGCCGGCCGGTCCAATGCAAGGGAAAGTTCTACTGACTGGTCCGCTGTCAGTTAGTGTCAGTTCATGCCGGGACCACCGGTCCAGTCAGTGCAAGAGAAAGTTTTAATGGTCCGCTGGCAGTTTTAGTGGTCATGGACCACCGGACTAGTGGCATGGAGAGTTTTACTGGTCCACTGGCAGTTTCAGTGGTCATGGACCACTGGGCCAATGGGAATTTCTAGCCCTGCTAAGTATCTCTTTACATTCACACATTTATGGAATGATTGTGACTGAAACCTAGTTAAAAACAACAAACAAACAAAGTTACATGTTGTGTATTGTTAAATTCATCCAGTGTCTACACAAACTAATACGGACGTGGTTGTTTATGGATATTCAGAGCCGTAGTCCCTCACCCTGGAGAAGGCAAGCTGAATGTTTGGCTGGAGAAACGATCCACATGTATACAGAATATAACAATGAAATACAAGAGATGATTTTTTTATGTGCACACATACACATTCGCATGCACGCAAGCACACACACACACACGCATGCACACACACACGCATGCACACACACACACACACACACACACACGCATGCACACACACACACACACGCATGCACACACACACACACGCATGCACACACACACACACCCACACACACACACACACCCATGCACACACACACACACACACACACAACACACACGTGCACACACACACACACAATCAGCGCTTTACACACACACACACACACACACACACAACACACACACAATCAGCGCTTTACACACACATCACACACACGCATACAAACACGTACACACACGCATACTAACACACAAACACACACACAAACACACACACACACACAAACACACACCATGACACCACACACACACACACACACACACACACACACACACACACACACACACACACACCATGACACCACACACACACACCATGACACCACACACACACACAGAGCGCTTTACAAAATACTGTCATCACTATCACTGTCATTGTGTCTTCTCTGCCTCAGCAACATTTCCGTGTTCATATCATGATCCAGAACAATGGGAGTTTTACTGGTCAAATCATACTGGGCAAACACCTTGCTGATCATGTCGTCCATTCCTCTCTCGATTCCGATTGAACATAAGTTGTCTTTAAGGACATTCCGCTCTTCCTTGTGACTGTCACCAGTTTTCAGGATTTCTAACAGCAATCTAATATCACTGGAGTCAAACATCAATGTTTGAAGAGTAATTAGGTCAAAGATTAAAAACAATACCTCATCGCCAGGTAGCGATACGCTGATCATCAACGGAATAAAATCCATAATAAACTTGAAAAGTATTGTCGGACCGAAACGCCAAATCGGAATGTCGCGGCCACTCATAAGTGGCAATAACCAGCCATAATATAATAACTTTTTCAAGGCAAAACGAAAACACCTCATAACGACTGAGACGCAGAACATCGCTGTCGTGACAGCAACAAACACGACAGGGAAACGAAGACACTGCACATGTGTCTCAGCATGCCAAGAACATCCAAAAGTGGCCACCAAGACTAAGAACATCACCGTCGCGACAACCATTGACAAAAAACGAAAACATCTCTGTGACTGCCCATTGGTCGTGGCACGACGAAAACACACCCAAACGAGCAACTTCACTGTCACGACAACAATCATCCACAGGACCAACGCAATAATAAAACACAGCGTGGACTGCACAGACACAGGGGCTGTCCTATTCTGCAGAACATAATTATCGATGTAGCGTACAACAGCAGGTCTTGCATCGAGCGAACAGGCAATCGCGAATATATGTAAGAAGTTGATAGAGTCGGCGAAACGTGCCACCGCAGTCACCCTTTCTCGGTGTACTCTCGAAAAGGTTATGGCTGATAGCCAATTAGAGCCTATCACCTCCATCGCTCTTGCGCACAGGTGGTTCATTTCCAGGCTGGTTCTTGCTCCGGCTGCAGCTCAGTGTGGTCAGTGCCGGTAGGCCTACTGTGCGTGCCGTGTGGATCGGCTGGACTGTAGCTGTGGTCAGTAGCCGGTACTGTGCGTGCGTGGGTCAGTTGTGTCGGAACCCTCAGTATTCAGGTACGGCGTCTGTGAGGGCAACAGTAAAAGACGTGTAAAGGCAACAGTTGAGAAGTGTTGACGCTCTAGACCTGAATCATCTGACATTTACAGCTTCAGACCACGCCCTAAGACGTCAATCATTTGACATTTACAGCTTCAGACCACGCCCTAAGACGTCAATCATTTGACATTTACAGCTTCAGACCACGCCCTAAGACGTCACTCGTTTGACATTTACAGCTTCAGACCACGCCCTAAGACGTCAATCATTTGACATTTACAGCTTCAGACCACGCCCTAAGACGTCACTCGTTTTGACGTTTACAGCTGTAGGCCACACTCTAAGACGTCACTCATTTTGACGTTTACAGCTGTAGGCCACGCCCTAAGACGTCATTCATTTTGACGTTTACGGCTGCAGGCAGGCCACGCACTAAGACGTCAAGCACTTGGTGTTCACAGCTGCAGGCCACATCCTAAGACGTCAAGCACTTGGTGTTCACAGCTGCAGGCCACATCCTAAGACGTCAATCCTTTGACGCTTACGGCTGCAGGCCACGCCCTGAGACATCAAGCATTTGACGTTTACGGTTACAGGCCACACCCTAAGATGTCAATCATTTTGACGTTTACGGGTGCAGGCCATGCCATAAGACGTCAATCGTTTCACGTTTACAGCTGCAGACCACGCCCTAAGACGTCAATCCGCGTTTGACGTTTACACGCAAACAACGCCCTGTGATGTCAATCGTTTTGACGTTTACAGCTGCATGCCATGCCCTAAGACATCAATCGTTTGACGTTTACAGCTGCAGGCCACTCCCTAAGACGTGAATCGTTTTGACGTTCATGGTGTCTTTAATTTTAAAGACATCATGCGTTCACCCATGCCTTCAGTCTTTGAAAATCGGTACACCGCTACACTGTCACAGGAGACATGATTCCCACCCCAAAAATCAGGTCAAATCAGACTTTCACCTGTACGGCTGGGTGGACGGCTGTGGTCATGTACCTGTATTATATATATATGGTTCATGGCTGTGGTACGGCTGCTTCAGGCCGGCTGACGCCTGAGAACCACACGTACCGCGACACTGTCCAACAGCCATGAGGCAAACAAGCCTACACAACAGATAAACAAAACAAAACAAAATGCAAATACATACAACAAAAAGAAAGAAAGAAAGAAAAGAAAGAAACAACAACAAAACCACATGAAAAACAGCAACAACAACAAAACGAAAAACAAACAAGAATATTTCAGCTAAGCAACATTGTCCATCACCCTGATCAGTCTGTACAGTGTGTGCGTGTGTGTGTGTGTGTGTGTGTGTGTGTATTTTGCATAGTTACGCTTGAACCCTTGTCTACATTATGTGTTAGCTTTTTTCTTTTTTCTTTTTTTCTTTTCTTATATATACATTTTTATTGCTGATAACATTCCCATCTCTTATGTGCGTTATGTTATGCTTGTTCAGTGCTTTGAGCTGCAGGGTAGGCGCTTTACAAATTTCCATTATTATCATTATTAAGATAATTAAAAAATAAATAAATAAACAAAACAAAAACTAGAGGAAAAATAAAAACAGATAGGTACAGCAAACACACACACACGACACACGCACGCGCACACACACACACACACACACACACGCGCGCGCGCGCGCGCGCACACGCAAGAAAAGGGGGAAAGGGGGATTCGACAGCCATACATTCTATAAAACTAAAGATTACAACTACAATCAAATAAAATAATAATCTGACAGGACTCACTCTGTGAGCCGGTTTGGCCCAGCGGTAAGCCGTTAGGCTGGTAAGCAGAAGGACCTCGATTCGAATCCGCTTCGGCTCTCCTTTCTCTTCACAAGTTGTGGTCTGCGGACACGGTCTTGTGACTTTGTCCCTCACAATGAATCAAACATTAAAATGGCTCTCATCACTGCCCATCTTAATGCAGGAGTCATTCTGGTTGTCCCTAATAATTACGCCTTATGGTTTCTGTGGACGTTAAGCACCATGTTTACTTGCTTAGGACTCACTGAAGACAAGCACTGACAGACCGAAGTCATTCCAGCTGCACAACTTGTGTCAAGTCCACCATTGTCGAGCAGCACGCATATGCATATTCAGCAGAATGTCACGTGAGACTTAAAACTGAATCACGGGTAATGCTCAGTACAGTAACTGCGTGCTTTGAGAGTGAGGTACTGATCTAATGTCGGTGAGAAACCAAAATGGCTGTCTATGCTGTGCTGGCAAAACGAAAGACTTGGCGGGGTTGTTACCTGCTTTGGCGCTGACGCAACGGTAGGTCTTCCTTTGTAAGAATCACTGTAAGCATTGGCAGTGTGCCAAGCCGTTCGATAGTGTCAAGATCCATAGTGTCGAGGTCAGTCACGCAACTCGGTGTCTCCACACAAATTAAGAATAGGCAAAGGGATGAACTCATGCACGTACAGCGTACTCTGCAGTGGCCAATTTAGCAAAAGAACTTGACTGGCATTGGCAGTACTATCAAGAGTCACGTGGGAACCAGTATCCCACACACCACTGATTCACTATATAGAGCTGACACAATGGGTCAATCATTTAAATGACTTGAATCTCTCAGTCGTGAGCAGCCGTCGTCGTTGTTTACTGAGAGGAGAGATGCTGCACAACCAAGAGGCGTTTGTTGTTGTTGTTGTTGTCAGTGACGGTCGACAGCCAACAAGACAGTGTGTCCAGAAGTCAATACCACGTAGACTGAACCCGAGCTTCGGTTTCGTCAGTGCAGTGACTGTGATAAAACGGCGGTCGGTATATAGTGTGGTTCGGAAACACTACACAGTTTGCTGTAGTAGACCAGCTGTCTACTTCTGGGCGGTTAATTGTTCATTCGCCAGTTTCAGTCACCTGTTTTCGGCTCGAGTCGGTACATGTGGACGTGTTACTGGTCTTCGATCGGAAGAAAAGGAAACGACAACTAAAATTCGGTTACTGTCGTAATGAAGCGCACAGCCTGCCAGACAACAGCCGGTGGGTCACACCCACCTTGCCCTCCCGGAGGGCCCGCTGTCGCAAAATTCGTGTCGCTAGACAGATCAGGGTATCCTATGAGCTGACGAGCACGAGATTGCCGCCTTTGTACGCTGTCGCCAAAAAGACTCCCTGAAAGGCTGTGGTATCTTCGACATTACGCATAGTTCAGGAGCTGTGTGAGAGTCGAGGTGGCCGTCCTGGGCTGTCCGTCCTAACGAGCCTTCTGGTTTCCGTGGACGTAAAGCTATATTGAACCATGCTTCGGCATTGGTCTCAGCTTGTCCCTAATATGTCAACTGACATCTGAGGACATTAAGCAACACTGCCTGCCTACCTACCGACATTACACATGCGCGCCTTTTTTCTTTTCTTTTTCTTTTCTTTTTTGACACTAATGTGTCGCTATATTTAGACTACTAGTCTCGACCAGCCTTCTCAATATTGAACAGACCTGATCTCGGCTGACAGTTCTTTCTTTTTTTCTGCGTTCGAGCATATGGTTCTGCCTCATATGGTCTAATCTGCCCGCTGGTTTGGATGAAAGTTGTGGTTTTCAAAAGGTCCTCCATGTGGCACCACAGCTGATCTTGCAGTATTGCTTCATAGGGCCACTGCTGGGTTCTTGGCTTCTCTGACTGAAGCGGGGACAGATCAGTATATCCTATGAGCTACCGGGAACCAGATTGCCGCCTTTCTACGCAGCCGCCGAAACGATCGGGCATTTTGGGGATTCTCTTCTTTTTCTTCTTCTGTTTTGTTATCTTTAGACTACCAGTCTCGTCCAATAGATCTGGCTGAGGGTTCTTTTCTTTCTTTCTTTCTTCGCTCGAGCATATTGCTCTGCGTCGTATGGTCTAGTCTGCCCGCTGGTTTGGAGGAAAGTTGTGGTTTTCAAAAGGTCCTCCATGTTGCACCACAGCTGATCTTAACAATAATAATAATAACAAGAATCATAACAATAATAATAATCTTGAGACGTTGCTTCATAGGGCAGCAACTGCTGGGTTCTTGGTTTCTGTGTCTGAAGAGGGGGCCGAACTGTTCAACATGCTTTGGGGACTATGGTCCTGTCACACTCTGACCATCGCTTTCCGGCACCTACCTCCAAACTCTGCCTCAATTGGTTACGTACGCCACTGAAGGGGCACTCTATCTCCACGCACATAAACATGAGGCGCGTCCGCCCCGGGTACAAAATGAGTTCTGTCTCGATTCAAATGACGTTGGTTTTAAATCTTTATTATTCATCAATATACAAAAGCATAAAAATGAAAAATTTCCTTTGACACATGGGCCCCAAGACTCAAGAAGGTAATTAAAAATATCAATAAAATAAAATAAAACTTAAAAGAAATATATATATATCTCACTCTCACATTCTCTCCCCCTCTCGCCCGCCCCGGCTTCTTCCACAGACATACACCCGCAAACACATGTGTAATGTTCAGAACACGCGTGCATCCGCACACACACACACACACGCACGCACGCACGCACACGCACGCACGCACGCACGCACCACACACACACACACACACACACACACACACACACACACACACAGGGTAAGGTAAGCAACGTGGATGGTTAAAAAGGAAACAGCTGATGTAATTCGAGTATTCGCAGTAAAATGCAGTAGCAGGCGCCTTGCTGCATGTGAAAGGACTTCTACCAAAATGCACAGTACTGAAGTAGATTTGTTATAGGACCATCAGATATACTGTTTGCAGGCGTGTATTTGTGCACTTTTCAGCCCGGAAAGTTTACAGTCTGAGGCAGTTAAAGGGTTAATCATCACGTACAGCTATGATACGTGAGGAGGGTGGAAAATGACCAATTGTAATATTGAATTTGTCTTATGTTTGTGATTAAAAAAAATAAAAAATTAACACACAGACTCACAGACAGACATCCACACGCACTGACACGCACTACACAAGCAAGCATTGCACACACACACACACACACACACACACACACACACGCGCGCGCGTGCGCGCGCGCGACGAACGCACGCATGCATGCACGAACGCATACAGACGCTCATGCGCACTCGACCCATGTACGCACACACACAGACACAAAGTGAATGCACCCGACTGTGCATTACAGGGTACGCACAAGTACAAACAATATTCTAAGCACATTTGAATTTTTGGTTGTAATACTTTTCAGTAACAGATTATTCAAACTCCGTGTGTGTGTGTGTGTGTGTGTGTGTGTGTGTGTGTGTGTGTGTGTGTGTGTTATGTGTGTGTCTGTGTGTGTGTGTTTGTGTGTGTGTGTGTTACGTGTGTGTGTGTGTGTGTGTGTGTGTGTGTGTGTGTGTGTGTGTGTGTGTATTTCTCTATGTTTCAAAATCAGATAAAAACTCATCAAAGTGAAATTTTTAAAAACACATACGGTTGTTTATTGATACTGCGTCTTTAAACAAACAAACAAAAATACTGTATGTAGTAGCAACGTTATGGACAAACAGTGAAGCTTATTACATAACGTGATACGTTACATAACCAAGGTACGCAATAAAATGCACGCAAAAGACCCCATCAGCAATAACAAATACAGTCAACGTCAAGTTATCACAAAACGACCAGTCCGTTAGGTGGATTATTCTACACCAAGCAGCAAACGAAGACCATAAATGCAGCTAGTAGCTATACACCCCCCCCCCCCCACAGCTCTCTCTCTCTCTCTCTCTCTCTCTCTCTCTCTCTCTCTCTCTCTCTCTCTCTCTCTCTCTCTCAAACATCCCTCGGAAGCCTTTTTTGTTTGTTTTTTGCACGTACACCACAAATGCAACTACAGTATTTTCTTCTTTTTTTAATCTACAAACAGTAACAACCTCCCCGCTCCTCCCCAACACATTTCCCTTCCTCTCTCTCGCGCTCTCTTAGTCAAAGACATGTCTCGGAAGACATTAAAAACAACAACAACAACAACAAAAAAGACCCGCCTCGGACGCCACAAAGAAGCTGGCTCACTCAAACGGCAACCGGCACTTGCCTGCGATCTGGCAAGCATCCTCATCAGCCTCTAATTTGCCTCGGAATTAAGAGCGAGCAGAAATGAAGAGGCTGGCTCTCTCAGAAGTCGACACCTCTCTGCGTCGAAACTTTACACTGAACAGCCTTCACTGCTGAGCCGCCATTTCAGTCTGTTTCGCCCAATGACTCAGTAAGAGCGATCGGCCGAAACGAAGATGTCAGAGCTCAGGAGCTGTGTCAAAGTCGAGGTGGCCGTATGGTCTCTGTGGACGTAAAGCATCACTTTGAACCTGAACTCGAAGAAGTCGACGCATTCAGAAGCAGGCATCAGTCGACGAAGGAAGCAATCTCGAGCCGACATTTTTTGTATTTCGCCTCGGAAGAGCGAGACCAAACGCCGAGTTGAGTTAGTGCTTGGATTTTAACGTCCCGAAAACCGCACAGGGTCACCTCAGCCGGACGAATCATCACATATTCAAAGTTCTTTTGCACCAGCTAGTTCAAAACACAAGTCACTTTATCACAAGTTTGTCTAATTCACTGTTACAACGTAATAAAATAAAATAAAAGCACACAAAAACAACAAACAAACAACAACAACAACAACAACAACGACGACGAAGGAACAGAAGAAGAAGAAAAACAAAAAGAAAAAAAGAAAGAAAGAAAAAACCTGCCATTTATCTATCAATGCACAATGACACATGTTTTAGTATCCTAGGTCAAACGGCCCCGTTCCATTCCTTGGTACCTATTTATATTTCAGTCGAACTTGCGGGACTTGCGGCTCAGAAATGCACACCTCGGTGTGCACAGGTCCAAGTGGCTGCTTCGTTTCATCTTGCAGCTCTATCAGTGGTGCGAATGCCGGGCAGGTCCATGAGTGAATACCGCGAAACGAAGAATTACCTCTTTTTTGCATGTTGTGTTTTGTCGTAACAAGTCAGTAGCCTTTGTGTGTGTTTGGATCTCGAAGAATTACCTCGATCAGCACCTGTCCCCGAAAAGTGACACACAACCTTCAGCTAGCATTTTTCATCTTCTTCTATGTTGCCTCGGAAAGTAACTCAGAGCGAGCCGGAACGCCGGAAGAATGCGCTGACTCTATCGCTCACTCTCACTCACTCAAGAAATCGACAGCTGTCAGCGGCGAAGCAGAAAAGACCGGAACCGGAAGTGCGGCATACATGCACAAACTGCGCAGTCTCCACCATGCCGCGGCCGGAATGCCGGGCCGAGGATGCCCGCTGAATCCTACAAAACTGACGACGACGGAAAGAAGCTAGCTGTGACTCACTGAGACTAAATCGAAAACCTGTCCACGATTCGCCCTCATCAGTATAGCCGTAACGGTTGACTGGGCGTAAAACACCACTGAAGTCACTTCCTTACTGTCCGCAAAACAGAAAGACCAGGAAAATGCCGGTAGGTCCAAGAGGCTCTGTGTACGCTCTCCAGGGGTCTTTGCTGCTGACGACGCGCCCCGCGGGAGCTCCGCACGCCCGGGTCGAGAAGGTCCGCTGATAAATGCTACGCCTTGGCGGAAACGACAGGGTGGCGAAAAGCTGCCTCACTCCGAAATGGACACCTGCCGGCGAAACAGCGACCGGAAGTGCAGGTCCAGGCTGCTCTCCACCTTGCTGGTGCGGATGCCGGGCAGGTGGATGCTGCCGGCGATGTTGTTCTCGCGGGCCCCGGTGGTGCTGGCGAAGACGTTCTCGTTGCCGAGGAGGCAGCGGAGCCCCATGTAGGCGAAGACCAGCGCCTCCTTGTAGTCCACCGTCTCCTGGTCCGTCTGCTCCACCGTCATGCCAGCCTTGTGGAGCCGCTCCTTCAGCAGCTGCATCACCAACGTGTTGTGGGCGCCGCCTGGAGTGCAAGAGCCAGGCCGTGTCAGTTCAGTTCAGTTCAGTTCAGTTCAGTTCAGTTCAGTTCATTTCAATTCAATTCAAAAAACTTTAATCGTCACACAAGGGGCAATTTTGTTGCGGTAATGGCGGGCTCGTAAAATAATAATACATAAAGTTAAGAGAACAGTAGAACAAACACAACAACACCAACAAAAGAATCTTAATTTGACACGGTATTAATTAAAAGAATTAATTAAAGTACCACACACCGCAATTAAAACAATATCACGCGCGTGCGCGCGCACACACACACACACACACACACACACACACACACACACACACACACACCGTGGCACAGTCACACACACACACACACACACCGTGGCACACACACACACACACACACACACACACACACACACGCGCGCGCGCGCACACGTACACACACACGTGTGGGCAGAGGTACGCTAGTGAGTGGTTAGATTTTTACCGTCCCGTCAATCAAAAAGAGGGGTGTGGCGGGAAGAGATCAGTTAGTGAGTGAGTGAGTGGATTTTAACGTCCCAACAACCGCAAAGGGTGCGTGGCGGGCAGAGATCAGTTAGTGAGTGAGTGGATTTTAACGTCCCAACAACCGCAAAGGGTGCGTGGCGGGAAGAGATCAGTTAGTGAGTGAGTGGATTTTAACGTCCCAACAACCGCAAAGGGTGCGTGGCGGGCAGACATCAGTTAGTGAGGGATTAGATTTTAACATTCCGTCAATCAATAAGGGGGGGGGGGGGGTGGGGGGACAGAGATCAGTTAGTGAGGAATGGATTTTAACGTCCCGTCAATCGAAAGGGTGGTGGCGGCAGAGATCAGTTAGTGAGTGAGTGGATTTTAACGTCCCAACAACTGCAAAGGGTGCGTGGCGGGAAGAGATCAGTTAGTGAGTGAGTGGATTTTAACGTCCCAACAACCGCAAAGGGTGCGTGGCAGGAAGAGATCAGTTAGTGAGTGAGTGAGTGGATTTTAACGTCCCAACAACCGCAAAGGGTGCGTGGCGGGCAGAGATCAGTTAGTGAGTGAGTGGATTTTTAACGTCCGTCAATCAAAAAGGGTGTGTGGCGGGAAGAGGTAGTTAGTGAGTGACTGGATTGTAACGTCCTGTCAACAACAAGAGGGGGTGTGGCGGGAAGAGGTAAGTTAGTGAGTGAGTGGACTGTAACGTCCTGTCAATCAACAAAGGGTGTGTGGCAGCAGAGGTAAGTTAGTGAGGAGAGATTTTAACGTCCCATCAACCTCAAAGGGGTGTGGCGGGCAGAGATAGTTAGTAAACATTGCTTAACCTCCACAGAAAACATAAACTTATTAGGGACGGGGAATATGGGCGTGGGGTGGGAGAGGGTATGGAGTGGGAAGAGGGAGTAAGTGATTGGATTTTAACGTCCCGTCAATCGAAAAGGGGTGGGGGGGGTGGGGAGGGGGGTGAGTGAGTGGATTTTAACGTCCAACAAGCAAAGGGTGCGTGGCGGGAAGAGATCGGGTTAGTAGTGAGTGGATTTTAACGTCCCAACAACCGAAAAGGGTGCGTGGCAGGAAGAGATCAGTTAGTGAGTGAGTGGTGGATTTTAACGTCCCAACAACCGCAAAGGGTGCGTGGCGGGCAGAGATCAGTTAGTGAGTGAGTGGATTGTAACGTCCTGTCAATCAAAAAGGGGTGTGTGGCGGGAAGAGGTAAGTTAGTGAGAGACTGGATTGTAACGTCCTGTCAAACAAAAAGAGGGGGTGTGGCGGGAAGAGGTAAGTTAGTGAGTGACTGGACTGTAACGTCCTGTCAATCAAAAAAGGGTGTGTGACAGGAAGAGGTAAGCTAGTAAGCGGCCAGATTTGAACGGCGTCCCATCAACCTCAAAGAGGAGTGTGGCGGGCAGAGATAGGTTAAGTAAACATGGTGCTTAACCTCCACAGAAAACATAAAGCTTATTAGGGACGGGGAATATGGGCGTGGGGTGGGAGAGGGTATGGAGGTGGGGGAAGAGGGAGTAAGTGATTGGATTTTAACGTCCCGTCAACCGCAAGGGAAGTGGGTGGGAGGGTGGGTGGGGAGGGGGGGCGGGGGGGTATCAGCTCAGGGCGATGGAAGAGACAAACGAGGGAGAGAAAACAAAACAAAAAAGAAACAGGAAAGAAACGAGAAGACGAAGAAAGAAAAAGAAAAAAGTAGAAAGGAAACTAGAAACTTCGGCTGCTCATTCCATTAATTTTATGACTGCAAGAGGATTCAACAACATCTCTCTCTCTCTCTCTCTCTCTCTCTCTCTCTCTCTCTCTCTAGTAAATCAATCATTCGGTTAGCTGAAAAAACATCGTAAAGATTTATTATAAAAAGAAATCCTGTTCCTACAGGATCCCCCCCCCCCCCCCCCCCCCCCCGCCCCTCTCTCCTAGTAAATCAATCATTTGGTTAGCTGAAAGAACATCGTAAAGATGTATTATAAAAAAAAACTGTGCCTACAGAATCAATCTCTCTCTCTCTCTCTCTCTCTCTCTCTCTCTCTCTCCCCCCCTCCCACTCTCTATCTCTCTGACAGGTTGCCCGTCAGGTAAGTTAGTTAGTTGGTGCTTTGAGCCCGACAGGCATTCGTGCCTAAACCATTATCCTTGCGTTGAAATGTCAGTATGTACATGTGGTTTTCGTGAAGTTGGTACAGGGAGTTTAACATGTGTTAGAAAATGGCGCTTTATAGGAATTATCTATTTTTCTTTATTATTTAATAAAGTTATCTCTCTCTCTCTCTCTCTCTCTCTCTCTCTCTCTCTCTCTCTCTCTCCTCTCTTCACGTATACACACACACACAAACAGGCCCCCCCCCCCCCCACCACAACCACCAATGATGGATGGTCAGGCATTCTCACCGACTTGCATTTCTCGTGCGTTGTACCTCATTCACACTTAATGACTTATGGTCATTTGTTGACAAAATGTGTGTGTGTGTGTGTGTGTGTGTGTGTGTGTGTGTGTGTGTGTGTGTCGCGCGCGCGCACGTGCCTGCGTACGTGCGTGCGTGCGTCAGTGGGTGCGGGCGAGCGTGCGTGTGTGTGTGAATTACCTCCGGTGATGAGAATAGCGGAGTCGCCATGTCGTCTGGCTGGAGAAGCCGGAGAAGAGAAAGTCGCCAGACTCTTGGACGCCTGTGCGCATGCGTCAGCCACGCGCGAGACCACGTGCTCCGCGAACGTTCTCGCGAGATCCGGCAGGCTGTACTTGTCTCTCTGAAACGCACGTTACAGCATAATTATCATGTTATGGGGGAAGTAGCTACCGCTGGCTGAAGCTACTGGAAAATAAATCACAACAACAACAACAACAATAATAACAAAAATAATAACAATAGTGCCGCACTACTAGACGGCGTCTTAGAGTAAACTCAAAATCAAACACCTGGAATCTTGGCCCCCCCTCCCCCCCCTTCTTCGGAGACAACTCGGCGTGAAAAACACGTTTACCTTTAACCGAGAAAGCCTTGACCAAGTTGACGTTTCCGCGGTCAGAGATCTGACTCCGCGACTAACACGGTCACTGCCGCCTCGCTGCTTACAACAGTGAAACTCGCACAAGAGATTCGATGGAGTTCCCAAATGTAGTGTTGTCGAACACACGGTAAACCGGACTCAAGTTTATAAGCGATGTTTGTTGATGTTTTCGCCCTGATATAACCGCACCGGTTGACTGGGCGCAAAACACCAACTTATTTACTTACTTACTTACTTACTTGATGTTTCTCGTTAGGCAGCCGTTTTCCAAGTCCCCTCTCATTGGTCAGTTCACCAATGACTCAGGTCGAGGCTTATGCATATTAAATGTCCCATCGCCAACATATTAATACATTGCACTACACCAAACAGCGAAAAGGGGGAGGGGCGAAGCGGCAACTCACGTCGAGGATTGGCCAGACGTGGCTGTCGATCCACTCCACGCCCAGGGACTTGGGAGGGGGCTGCTGGTAGAAGTCCAGCGCCTCCAGCTCCGCCAGCACGTCCGGGAGTATTTTGCCCTGTGCGGCCAGCTGCCCGTCCCTTGGTGTCCGTGAAAAAGGTATATTAAAGCCGTTAGCAGACTGGGTTCCTGTGAGCACACTCCTTCTCCCTTCTCTCTTCTCTCACAGATACTCACGCTGACATTTCCCCTCGCAGACACGCACCCTCCCCCTCTGTATGTCTGTCTGTCTGTCTGTATTTGTCTCTGTCTGTCTGTCTGTCTGTCTGTCTGTCTGTCTGCTCTTTCACTCTCCCATGCACACATGCACCCCCTCTCTTTCTCTCTCTCAGATAACACTCTGACACGCTCCCATGCACACACGCACCTTCCCTCTCAGACACTCACTCTGGCACTCTCCTATGCACACACGCACCCCCCCTCACTCTCAGATACACACTCTGACACTCTCCCATGCACCCACCTCACCCTCACTCAGACACTCACTTTGACACTCTACCATGCACACACATATTGAATGTTTCAAGTTACTGGTGAGCCAAAATAATAATGTGTGTGTGTGTGGTTGGATGCATCGTGCGTGCGTGCGTGCGTGTGTGTACATTTTTATTGTTAAGTATTTCCTTTTATTTGAGCGGTTTTAGCTCTGTGTTTCATTGAGTTGTTGATGTTTTATTGTTAAATGTATTGAATGTTTTATGTAAATGACGAGCCAGAAGGCAAATTTCTCTACACAGAGACAATAAAGCTGTATTGTATTGTATTGTACTGTATATAATGAACACACACAGAGGCACGCAAGCACTCACAGTCAGTCGCTCACTGTTACACCCCCCCAACTCCGCAGATACAAAAATAGGGATAGAGTGAGATTTTCCAAATTATTAGGTTGTGTATTGCTGTAATGTTTCGTGTATAGCGCTTTGAGCCTCACACATGTATAGTCATAGAGAGGGATTCAGCGCTTTAGAAATGCATTTATTATTATTATTATCACTATTAGGGACGTCCACCTCGGCTTTTACACAGGTCCTGAGCTCTAACAGTAGCAATGTATAAAATTATGTAGGTCCATGGTTTATACTTATAGCGTGGACGTAAAGCGTCATCGAATCGCCAGAGAGAAAGAGCGCGAAGAAGTGAGACGGCGGCAACAGAAGATTACTTGTCAAAGATGGCGGAGGGGTCGTTGAGCTTGGCCAGTTTGTTGAAGACGGTGTTGCAGGGGCAGATGTCCCAGGCCATGCCCTCCCTCGCCCCCACGTTGGCGATGCCTCCCAGGTTCAGGCACAGGCCCACGTTGCAGTACAGGTAGCGCTCCCCGGACGGCGTGAGTGGCGCCCCCTGGCCTCCCATGGCAACGTCCTTGGCCCTGCCAGGTCAAGCAAGGTCGAATCATCAGCAAGCAAGGGAGGTAATCAGCGCTTGACTTGAAAGACGTCACACAAACACAACAATGAAGACCTAAGTTGCCTCAGTACGGTAAACTCTAGCGCTTCCCGGATGGCGTGAGTGGCGCCCCCTGACCTCCCATGGCAACGTCCTTGGCCCTGCCAGGTCAAGCAAGGTCGAATCATCAACAAACAAACAAGGGAGTTAATCAGCGCTTGACTTGAAAGACATCATACAAACACAACAGCGAAGACCTGAGTCGTTTCAGTACGGTAACTCTCACCTGGCATGCGAGTAAATGCCAAGTACATATACCTGGAATCCCATGGCAACGTCCTTCGCGCTGTCAGTTCAAGACAGGTAAAATCATCAACATTCAAGGGAGTTAATCAGCGTTGGAAAGACATCATGCACACAAACACAACAACAAAGACATGAGTCGCTACGATGACTGTCATCGGGCATGCGAGTAAATTATACAAGGTACATAAACTCCACCAGAGGTTCAATCAAGGTCCTTCGAAACTTAAATCAAAGTTTGATAATAAAAATAATAAAATAATTTAAAAAAGGTTCAGGAGACTGATGCTGATTTTAACGGGACAACACAAAACACCACACAAAGCACACTACAAATCAAAACACAAAACACAATACAAAACACGCCACAAGGCACACCACAAAGCACCACACACACACACACACACACACACACACACACACACACACACACACACCGCAAAGCACACCACAGATCACAACACAACGCAAAGCACACCACAAATCACGACACAAAACGCAACACAAATCACACCACAAGTCACAACAAAAAAGCACATCACAAAACACAACTCAAAGCACACTACAAAGCACACCACAAAGCACACCACAAATCACACCACTAAACTGACACAGCGCAAAGCACACCACAAATCACAACACAAAGTACACGACAAATCACAACAAAAAACACAACGCAAAGCACACCACAAATCACAACAAAAAAACACAACGTACGCAAAACACACCACAAAGCACAGCACAAAACACAAGTTATAGTTAGTTCGTTAGTTAGTTCTTGGAGTTTATCGTCATGTCATCGGCGGCATGCAGTCACCTAATCACCTCTGAACGACTGAGATCAGAACAAAACAACAAACAAAACAAAAACCCGATCAAATTAGCAACGTGTGTCGATCAAGTTAGCGCCATAGAAAGGTTACCCATTATTATCATGAACAACTTAGTATAGAATTTATATGCCCCACGCGTAGCAGAGATGAAAAGAGATATAAATATCTACACACGGCGAAGTTTTTGCAACAGAAAGTCCGTGCTGAGCTCAGTACAGTACAAATAGTTAGTATAGTCAACATTATTATCATGAACAACTTAGTATAGAATTTATATGCCCCACGCGTAGCAGAGATGAAAAGAGATATAAATATCTACACACGGCGAGGTTTTTGCAACAGAAAGTCCGCGCTGAGCTCAGTACAGTACAAATGTGTCAAGCTGGATCCGTCAGTGACTACATTTGACGGATTTCATTTTGATCCACCGGGGGTACTCCTGTGGTAGCTAGCTATGCACATAGGCCTAGCTACGTGCCGTCAGGAACCACAGACGAGCCGACACATTCCAGCGGTGTCGTGGAGTCTGCAGGCAACTAGCTGTTACGAGTCAATCAAGTGCCGGCACGGATAGTTAGTATAGTCAACAGGTTTTGCGCTGGGGAACTCGGGAGTGTAATTATACGCAGCAGCGATCGAGAAGAAGCAGATTATACGCTACTCGTGTTGGCCAAATCGATGCACAGTGCACTGAGAGAGAGAGAGAGAGAGAGAGAGAGAGAGAGAGAGAGAGAGAGAGAGAGAGAGAGAGAGAGAGAGAGAGAGAGACAGACAGACAGACAGACAGACAGACAGACAGACAGACAGACAGACAGACAGACAGACAGAGACACAGAGACAGAGAGACAGAGAGACAGAGAGAGACAGAGGTAGAGACAGAGATAGAGACAGGGAGATGGAGAGAGAGAGAGAAAGAGACAGACAGACAGACAGACAGAGGGAGAGAGAGAGAGAGAAGACAGACAGACAGACAGACAGAGAGAGAGAGAGAGAGAGAGAGAGAGAGAGAGAGAGAGAGAGAGAGAGAGAGAGAGAGAGAGAGAAGATTCAACACAGAGAGAGAGAGAGAGAGAGAGAGAGACACACACACACACACACACACACACACACACACACACACACACACACACACACACAGAAACATAAACATCGAAATTTGAATGCACACACACACATCTCCCATCCCCCCACCCACCCACCGACCGCGTCCATATTAGTCGGCACAAGCGACAGGTCACCTAGCGAGCCGTGAACTAGGTCAATGTAGCTCTTCTGGCCAAGCCCCCCGCCCGCCGTGTACTGACCTAGGTCAATGTAGCTCTTCTGGCCAAGCCCCCCTTTCGACCGGTTTTACTGGACCCCCCCCAGCCGTCAATGTAGCTCTTCTGGCCAAGCCCCCAGCCGTGTACTGACCTAGGCGAATGTAGCTCTTCTGGCCAAGCCCCCAGCCGTGTACTGACCTAGGCCAATGTAGCTCTTCTGGCCAAGCCCCCAGCCGTGTACTGACCTAGGCCACTGTAGCTCTTCTGGCCAAGCCCCCAGCCGTGTACTGACCTAGGCCAATGTAGCTCTTCTGGCCAAGCCCCCCGCCGTGTACTGTGGCCAAGCCCCCAGCCGTGTACTGACCTAGGCCAATGTAGCTCTTCTGGCCAAGCCCCACGCCGTGTACTGACCTAGGCCAATGTAGCTCTTCTGGCCAAGCCCCACGCCGTGTACTGACCTAGGCCAATGTAGCTCTTCTGGCCAAGCCCCACGCCGTGTACCGACCTGAAGTTGGTGACGAAGGAGCAGCCCAGGTAAGAGGCGATGGTCTCACCGTCCCCCAACTGGAAGGTGAGGTGCTCGTCGGGCTGGTGGAACACCGTGTGTCCGTGAGCTGCCACGAACTCCACCCGGATGTCGCTCGGAAGCGTCTTGATGAACTCCTGCACGAGGCAAATGATAAGATCAGTCTTCGGTGAATCCGTTTGTTTTGATGAACTCCTATACGAGGCAAATAGTAAGATCGGTCTTCGGTGAATCCGTTTATCTTGAGGAACTTCTGTACGAGGCAAACAGTTAGACCAGTCTTCGGTGAATCCGTTTGTTTCGATGAATTCCTATACGAGGCAAATAGTAAGATCAGTCTTCGGTGAATCAATTTGTCTTGATGAACTGCTATACGAGGCAAACAGCAGGATCAGTCTTCGGTGAATCCGTTTGTCACGTGCAGGCAGTCAGTCTACACTGATCCCCAACAAATCCGACACTAAACTAACTGCCAGCGTGCTGAAATAAGACCCAAAGCACACCAAAAGGTTCAAAACAACGCTGGTGTAATAGTTGTAATAGTTGTTGTTTAGTAGTTGGAACAGAGGAGTCAGACGAGAGCTGTTTTTGCAAGCCAAGTATATCCCCCCCCCCCCCCCCACCTCCGTTAATCTACCCGAGTAATTGGGAGTTATTTCCCTTTGGTCGTATGCCACAGTACCGGGATTATAAACAATAACCGGTAACAGATAGTTACAGCTAACTAACCCAACAGCTGGTTTGAACTAGACAACGACGATCACTTTCACTCCCTCCGCTGAAGTGAACCTCACCTGTGTGGCTTATCCAGTATAATGAGCATAGTCATAGCAGTTAAATCTCACCTGTATGACTTGTCCCCGTGAAGTGGGCATAGTCACACCCCTTCATTCTCACATGTATAGCTTACCCCGTGAAGTGGGCATAGTCACACCCCTTCATTCTCACCTGTATAGCTTACCCCGCGAAGTGGGTATAGTCACACCCCTTCAATCTGAAGTGTATGGCTTAGACGGTGAAGTGGGCATAGTCACGCCCCTTCAATCTCACCTGTATAGCTTACCCCGTGAAGTGGGCAGTGTCACACCCCTTCAATCTCACCTGTATGGCTTGCCCCGTGAAGTGGGCAGTGTCACACCTCTCCAATCTCACCTGTATGGCTTTCCCCGTGAAGTCAGCATAACCACACCCCTTCAATCTCACCTGTATGGCTTGCCCCGTGAAGTGGGCATGTCACACCTCTCCAATCTCACCTGTATGGCTTTCCCCGTGAAGTAGCATAACCACACCCCTTCAATCTCACCTGTATGGCTTGCCCCGTGAATGGGCAAGTGCACACCCTCCAATCTCACCTGTATGGCTTTCCCCGTGAAGTCAGCATAACCACACCCCTTCAATCTCACCTGTATGGCTTGCCTCGTGAAAAGGGCATAGTCGGACCCACCAAGCCACACCCCTCCAATCTCACCCGTACGGCTTTCCCCGTGAAGTGGGCATAGTCACGCTCCTTCAATCTCACCTGTATGGCTTGCCCCGTGAAGTGGGCATAGTCACCCTACCTGTGTGGCCTGCCTCGTAAAGTAGGCATAGTCGGACCCAGCAACCCTGCCCCTCCAGTCTCACCTGTATGGCTTTCCCCGTGAAGTGAGCATATTCAAACCCCTCCAATCTCACCTGTATGGCTTTCCCCGTGAAGTGAGCATACTCACACCCCTCCAATCTCACCTGTATGGCTTGCCACGTGAGGTGGGAATAGCCACACACCCCTTCAATCTCACCTGTACGGCTTGCCCGCTAAAGTGAGCATAGCCACACATCTCTCCAATCTCACCTGTATGGCTTGCCACGTGAAGTGGGAATAGCCACACCCCTTCAATCTCACCTGTATGCCTTGCCCGCTGAAGTGAACATAGCCACACACCTCTCCAATCTCACCTGTATGGCTTGCCACGTGAAGTGGGAATAGCCACACATCCCTTCAATCTCACCTGTACGGCTTGCCCGCTGAAGTGAGCATAGCCACACACCTCTCCAATCTCACCTGTATGGCTTGCCCCGTGAAGTGGGCATAGTCGGACCCACGAAGCCACATCCCTCCAATCTCACCTGTATGGCTTGCCCGCTGAAGGGAGCATAGCCATAACCTCTCTAGTCTCACCTGTATGCTTTGCCCCCTGAAGGGAGCATAGCTTCTCCAGTCTCACCTGTGTGGCTTGCCCCGTGAAGTGGGCATAGCCACACACCTCTGCAATCTCACCTGTATGGCTTTCCCCGTGAAGGGAGCATAGCCACATACCTCTGCAATCTCACCTGTATGGCTTTCCCCGTGAAGGGAGCATAGCCACACACCTCTCCAATCTCACCTGTATGGCTTGCCCCGTGAAGTGGGCGTAGTCGTAGTGCAGCCTGATCAGTTCCAGACCGGACAAGGTCTTGGCCCCGGCCAGCCTCTCCCTCCAGGAGTCGTCATAAGGGACGGTGTAGGCCGAGCGGATGCGGTAGCTCCAGATGTCGCAGTTCATGTCCCCCGTGAACTCCACGCAGCAAATGTCAAGGCCGTCCAGTGAGGTGCCCGGACATGAGGCCTAGGCCGGTGTAGGAGGTCATGGTTACGTGGTGGTGGTGGTGGTGGTGGTGGTGGTGGTGGTGGTAGTGGTGTTGGTGAACTTACTGCCGCGGGCTGTGTCCTGTGTTGAGACAGTTCGGGTTTTGAAGCGACGTGCGCAACGGCTGTTAGAAGGAAGTTGGTTGGATGCCCTTGGAATCAAAGAAACAAAGAAAGAAATTAGATAAAGTAAGACAACGCCACACGTGATGCCTTGGGCACTGAACACGTGATGCCTTGGGCATTGAAACTCGCCATATCAACTCCGTTTTTTTTAAAGTTTTTTTTTTACACAGTTCTTTGAGCTCACCTCTCTCTTAATAATAATATAATAAGATACTATTTATGGTGCCCCATCTCGTAAGATCCCGGAGCGCTTACAAAGACATAGGGATACGCTCATTTTCATACACACACACACACACACACACACACACACACACACACACACACACACACACACACACACACACACTACAAACACACGCATTGCTACTTTATGGTCCTTTCACCTGTATTATATTTCTTCACTAACAGTAGCCTCCCTTTTCAAGTTCGTCCTGAGGTGACCCTGTGCAACCGACGCGACCGCTTAACCCCTTCACTGCCATGATGTCACTTGAAAACGACCAATGAAAATGCGAAATTCGAAACCCTTAAGCCTTTTTGTTTCCTTTTTCGCACTGGCACGTGGAAGGATTTTCATCAAAACGCACAGCACTGAAAGTAGGTGTGATATAGAGCCAGAAAATATGCTGTTTGCAGGGATGTCCGTGCACTTCCAGCCCAGAAATTTTACAGGCCGGGGCAGTGAAGGGGTTAAACCCGAGAACTATAGCTTACCTGACCTTGCCCTCTGGCTGCGTGAACCGTTTTAGCGGTTGCGTAGCATACATAATACAGCGTTCGGTTGGTAACGCAAGGATACAAGGATATTTATTCGCCGGTGACTTTAAAGTGTGCACAGGAATTTGTCTTGGTGACGTTCCATTCATACAGATGAGGGACAGCACATTTCAGCCGGCTGCCTAGCTCTCTCTCTCTCTCTCTCTCTCTCACTCTCTCTCCCTTTTTCTCTCTCTCTCTCTCTCTTCAAAAGTTACGACCTATTACAACATGGTCTCATTCCCGCTGAGCATAGTAAGTAAGTAAACATGGTGCTTAACGTCCACAGAAACCATAAGGCTTATTAGGGACGGGGAGAAGGGAAGGAAGGGGGTATGGAGGTGGGGGAAGAGGGAGATTATATATATACCTATCGCTACACTGTCACCACCAGAAAGATTCCTGCATTAAGATGGGCAGCGATGCGAGCCATTTTAATGTTTCATTAATTGTGAGAGACAAAGTCACAAGACAGTGTCCACAAACCACAACTTTTGAAGAGAAAGGAGAGCCGAAGCGGATTCGAACCGAGGCCCCTCCGCTTACCAGCCTAACGCCTTACCGCTATGCCAAACCGGCTCAGAAGCATTGTCTACGCTATACTTGCTTCGGTAAGACCCGCCCGCTCGCCCCCATTCCCATCCCCACCACCCCGTCTCTCTTCAAAGTTATGATCTGTTACAGTCTCACTCCACTTGCTTTGGCTAGACCTGCCGCCCCCCCCCCCCCCCCCCCCCCTCCCGTCTCTCTTCAAAGTTACGGTTTATTAGTCAACCACTGGCCGAGCATTGCTTTCAGAACCTGTCCGGTATGACATAGTCTAACGCTACACTTGCTTCGGTTAGACCCCCACCCGCCATCCCCACCCCTACCTCAGAGACAGCAACAGAAACAGAGACAGCAACAGAGACAGAGACAGCAACAGAGACAGCAACAACCTAGACAGAAACAGCAACAACCTAGACAGAGACAGCAACCTAGACAGAGACAGCAACCTAGACAGAGACAGCAACAGAGACAGAGACAGCAACATAACTCAACGATCGAAGCTCGTCCTGCGGTGACCTGTGCGGTTGTAAGGTCGGTCGGTTAAAATCGAAGACCTAACCAATGGAGGTGGGGGAAGAGGGAGGTTATATACCTATCTTTACACTGTCATCCACCCGAATGACTCCTGCACTATGGACAACTCACTCGGCTGTTGTTGTTGTTGTTGTTTTTGCTGTTTTTGTTGTTGTTGTTGTTGTTGTTTTGTTGTTGTTGTTTTTTTGTTTTTTGTTTTTTTGGGGGGTGGGGGGGGTGAAGGGGTATGGAGGTGCTTCCTTCCTTCAGGTGATGCTTAGTGTCCTCGGATGCCGGTTAACATATTAGGGACAAGCTGAGACCAATGCGTGAGCATGGTTCAATATAGCTTTACGTCCACGGAAACCATAAGGCTATCGTTAGGATGGATAGCCCAGGACGGCCACCTCGACTCTCACACAGCTCCTGAACTATGTATGGAGGTGGTGGAAGAGGGAGAGTATATACCTATCGCTACACTGTCACCACCAGAATGACTCCTGCGCTGTGGACAAATCGTTCGGCTGGTCATAGATGTTTCAGCGGGTCGCCTCTCTCTTCAACGTCAGTTTACCGTCTCACTCATTTCCGCTGACCTGTGCATTCAGAACCTGTCCGTTACGGCATAGTATGCACTATACTTCGTAGACTCCCCCCCCCCCCCCACCCCTCACACACACACACACACACACACACCCTCGGAAACATCAACATGACTCACCGAAGGACGCACAAAGGTTCAAAGTCGCAGAGGGTGATTATATACCTATCGCCGTACACATGTCACCCACCAAAATGACTCCTGCACTATGTGACAAATCGTTCGGCCGGCTGGTCATAGATGAAGGAACCACACCACACGTTTCAGCGGGTCGCCTCTCTCTTCAACGTCACTGCGGTTTACCGTCTCACTCATTTCCGCTGGCCTGTGCATTCACTGAGAACCTGTCCGTTACGGCATAGTCTGCGCTATACTTCGTTAGACTCCCCCCCCCCCCCCCCCCCACCCCACACACACACACACACACACACACACACACACACATGACTCCCCAAAGGATGCACAAAGGTTCAAAGGTAGGTAGTGTTGCTTAATGTCCTCAGATGTCAGTTGACATATTAGGGACAAGCTGAGACCAATGCCGAAGCATGGTTCAATATAGCTTTACGTCCACGGAAACCAGAAGGCTCGTTAGGATAGACAGCCCAGGACGGCCACCTCGACTCTCACACAGCTCCTGAACTATGAAAAGGTTCAAAATCGCAGAGGGAGATTATATACCTATCGCTATACACATGTCACCCACCAGAATGACTCCTGCACTATGGGACAAATCGTTCGGCTGGTCATAGATGAAGGGACCACACGTTTCAGCGGGTCGCCTCTCTCTTCAGCGTCAGTTTACCGTCTCACTCATTTCCGCCGACCTGTGCATTCAGAACCTGTCCGTTACGGCATAGTCTGCGTATACTTCGTTTGACCCCCCCCCCCCCCCCCCCCACCCACACACACACACTCCCTCGGAAACGTCAACATGACTCACCGAAAGGATGCACAAAGGTTCAAAATCGCAGCTCAGCTTCGATCAGCGTCCAGCAAGTTTTCAGTTGATGCAAGCTTACGACTGAGCACGCATGCATCCATCACTGTGACCAGCGTTCGCACGTTTGCAGGTAGACAGAGACTGAGATAGCAAGCAATGCGTGCAGCCGTCTCTGTCTCGATCACCACTCGATAACTACTGACCCGGCTGGAGACACAGACGCAGCTGACAGCGATTGTGCGAGGTGTGTGTGTGTGTGTGTGTGTGTGTGTGTGTGTGTGTGTGTGCGCGCGCGCGCGTCAGTGTACGTGTGGGCATGTGTGTGTGTGTGTGTGTGTGTGTGTGTGTGTGTGTGTGTGTGTGTGTGTGTGGTGTGTGTGCAAGCGCGCGCTCGTGTGTGTGTGTTGTGTGTGTGTGTGTGTGTGTGTGTGTGTGTGTGTGTGTGTGTGTGTGTGTGTGCGTGTGCAGTGTCGTGTGTGTGTGTGTGTGTGTGTGTGTGTGTGTGTGTGTGTGTGTGTGTGTGTATGTGCGTATTTATGTGAGTGGGCGTGTCAGTGTGTGCCGTGCACACATGTGTGTGTGTGGACGCACGTGTGTGTATGAGTGTGTCACGCGCGTGCATGCGCACGCGTGTGTAAAATAGTGTGTGTGTGTGTTTGATTAGATTACATTTACAATAAGAATCAGGATGTAAAAAAAATTTTTTTTAAAAGGCAGTTAATCTATCGCTGTCAGGTGACCGGAACGGTCTGGGCCACATTACTCACTGCTTCTTCTTCTAGTGTTACTTTTACGTCCGACATTAGAAAGGAAAAAAAACGAAGCAATGAGTAATGTGGCCCAGACCACAAGGGTCACCTGACAGCGACAGATTGATTAACTTTCTTTTTGTTGCTGTTGTTGTTGTTTTTTGCATCCTGATTATTATTGTTAATGTAATCCAATCACTGTTTGTCAGCCTTTGGCAATATATACATACTACTGCGGCTTGCCGCTATACGGGAGTGGAGTGGGGGTCGGGGGGGGGGGGGGGGGGGGTAGGGGAGGAAGGGGGGGGGGGGGGGGAGGAATATGCACCCAATAGGCTCCTTACAATGGACACTCTCCTCCTTCCTTTTTTTTTTTTTTTTTCCTTCATCGATTTACTCTGTTTAAGGTCTTGCAGATCTAAATATAACACCTTCAGAATTAATTACTTGCTTGTTTGTGTTGTTGTTGCTGGGAGGGGTGGTGGTGGTGGTGGTGGTGGTGGGAGGGGGGGGTCCCGTTTTTATGTGTGTTTCCCCCCCCCCCCCTTTTTTTTCCCCTTCCCCCTCTACACTTCGACCAAAAATTATTTAAATTAGACAATACAAATACAATGTTGTGGCGGTAAGCATGCGTTGCTTTCAATCTGAAGTGAGCAAGACCCGCCAGACACCAAACGGCTGCACAGCATGTTACTCTACACTGTAAACTCCAGGTATTTTGACTCATGTCGCCTCTAACAGCTGTCAGTTATTTTATTCTGACTTAGGCTCGAGTGGGGTCAATAGCCGTCACAACAGACGATTTCCGGAAATAACAAGCGAAGATAATTTGACAGTGTTTTCTTACTCCGGGAGAGTGAAGTCCCCTGAATGGAGGTGGCAGCGGAGAAGAGCCGATCTGCGACACTTTGATATCTTCAGGCATGGACATTTATACTAGACTACCAGCTGGGGGAACCTACTATCCGATCTGCAAGTTCCCCGCGAGCAGAGAGTGTTTGATCGGCATTTCTGGTGCCTTTTCTACCTTTTGTTTACGGGTATCCGTCATCTTCCCCACGTGCTCACTGTACCCCCAACAAAAGCGTGCTTACTCTGCGCTACACGTAAGTAAATAAACATTGTGCTTAACGTCCACAGAAACCGCAAGGCTTATTAGGGACGGGGATAAGGGGGGGAAGGGGGTATGGAGATGGGGGAAGAGGGAGATTATATACCTATCGCTACACTGTCACCACCAGAATGATTCCTGCATTAAGATGGGCAGCGATGAGAGCCATTTTAATGTTTCAGTAGGAAGTGATGGACAAAGTCACGAGACAGTGTCCACAAACCACAACCTTTTTGAAGAGAAAGGAGAGCCGAAGCGGTATCGAACCGAGGTCCTTCCGCTTACCAGCCTAACGCCTTACCGCTAGGCCAAACCGGCTCACTGCGCTACACCCGCAGGCATGGACCTATATATATATATATATATATACAGGTCCATGCTCGAAGGCTCTTACCGAGTGCAGTCCCCTGGATTTCCGAAGATCGTCTACTACCGTGAGCCGGCTTGGCCTAGCGGTAAGGTGTTAGGCTGGAAAGCGGAAGGGCCTCGGCTCGATTCCGCTTCGGCTCTCCTCTCTCTTTCAAAAAAGTTGTGGTCAGTTAATAATAATACATAGCACTTCTATAGCGCAATGTCCATAACAGTACTTAGCTCAAAGCGCTTTACCCAAAAATATGTACAAATTTACACTGTACAGGACATCAGTAATCATATTAACACCACCTCCTCTACATCCACACATCCACTCAATAGTCAAACTGTGCAGAAAAGGTGTTTCACAAACTAAGAGAGAAGCGTTCTTTAAAAAGATGTGTTTTCAGATTTTTCTTGAAAGAGGAGAGAGATGGAAAGAGTTTGTGGGCACTGTCTTGTGACTTTGTCCCTCACAATTAATAAAACATTAAAATGGCTCTCATCGCTGCATGTCTTAATGCAGGAGTCATTCTGGTGGTGACAGTGTAGCGATAGGTATATAATCTCCTTCTTCCCCATCTCCATACCCCCCCCCCCCCCCCCCCCCCCACGCCTCCTTCTCCCTGTCCCTAATAAACCTTATGGTCTCTGTGGACGTTAAGCACCATGTTTACGTTTACAATTACTTAGCGTGTTTTAGTGTTGTTGACTCTGGTTGGTGGGTGATGGTGGTGGTGAGAGGGGGAGGGGGGGGGGGGTAGTAGTGGTTGAGTTCTCATTTTACACAAAGAGTTTACTGGGTTTTAACGTCCTGTAAATCGCACAAGGGTCACCTCGGGGCGGTCAAACCCTTGGCATACACAAACCCCCACACACCCAAAAACCCTGCTCACCTGTAAACCATTTCTAAAGTCAAATCCTCAAAAATTATCAACACCCAAGGGAGTTAATTAGCGTTCGAAATACGTAACGCAAGTACAACAACAAAACAAGTTATGCAGAAATAAGTTCAGTTTAGTTCAGGACGGTATCTACGCGTTCGGTAAAGGCCATATGCGTTCCATCCCGTATCTCAGAAGTTTCCCCAACGTTGCCTTTGAAACAGTTCCAATGTTCGCCAGATTGACGATGCCGGTCCTTTCTCGTCTTTTCGAAAAAGATCGTCTAGCGCTTCTAAGAAGCCTGCATTGCAACGTTAATCTATACACGAATATAAAACAAAACGCGCACAAAGACAGCGAATGCTCGGTCGACGCATTCAAAACGGGGAAAACATTTCAGTCGTGAGATCGTATTTTCTGCCAAACCGTCGTGTGATCTTTAATACGGGCCAAGGTTTATATAAACTGAATGACTGAAGCCAATACAACGCTTAGCGTAAAAATTCGGATAATTTTCGCCGTGTCTCTTGTACAGCGAAACCTGTTTTAGGATTTTAAGTAAGTGAACATGGTGCTTAACGTCCACAGAAACCGTACGGCTTATTAGGGACGGGGAGAAGGGGGGGGGGGGGGGGGGGGGGGGGGGTGGGGGAAGAGGGAGATTATATACCTATCGCGACACTGTCACCACCAGAATGATTTCTGCATTAAGGTGGGCAGCGATGAGAGCCATTTTAATGTTTCAGTAGGAAGTGATGGACAAAGTCACGAGACAGTGTCCACAAACCACAACCTTTTTGAAGAGACAGGAGAGCCGAAGCGGTATCGAACCGAGGTCCTTCCTCTTACCAGCCTAACGCCTTACCGCTAGGCCAAATCGGCTCACATTCAGGATTTTTACGCTAAGCGTTATATTGTACGCTATGTGTACGCTCAAGACATGCACACCCGCATCAGGTCAGGCCTTACGTTCCACAGATGATGGGGTTTACGTGAGACATACGTATACCCAAACTCCAAGCACTGGTTTACGACATCCTTCCTTCAACCACTGCCGTATTTAGTTATGCCATAGGTCCCAGAAAACTGTCAGTTAACGAGCAGTTTTTTGTTGGTGTTCAAACAGTAGTAAGTTACGGCAGTGGTTGAAGGAAGGATGTCGTAAACCAGTGCTTGGAGTTTGGGTGTGCGTATGTCTCACGTAAACCCCATTATCTGTGGAACGTAATGCCTGACCTGATGCGTGTGTGCATGTCTTGAGCGATACACAAAAAACTGCTCGTTAGCTGAGTTTTCTGGACCCTATGGCGCAACTAAATACGGCAGGGGTTGAAGGAAGGATGTCGTAAACCAGTGCTTGGAGTTTGGGTGTGCGTATGTCTCACGTAAACCCCATTATCTGTGGAACGTAAGGCCTGACCTGATGCGTGTGTGCATGTTAGCTGACAGTTTTCTGGACCCTATGGCGCAACTAAATACGGCAGGGGTTGAAGGAAGGATGTCGTAAACCAGTGCTTGGAGTTTGGGTGTGCGTATGTCTCACGTAAACCCCATTATCTGTGGAACGTAAGGCCTGACCTGATGCGTGTGTGCATGTTAGCTGACAGTTTTCTGGACCCTATGGCGCAACTAAATACGGCAGGGGTCGAAGGAAGGATGGCGTAAACCAGTGCTTGGAGTTTGCCCCTAACCCCCACTCGCAAACACGTACCCCTCGTCCCCAAGACGATGACTGAAATTTCAAGCAGGCACGCCTGACAGTCAGTAAAGTATTACTGACACAAAGACTCGCCGACGCGCCTGAGCTGAGCAACATTTCCGACGAGGGTGTGGATGGGAGACGTGTTGGACTAAAAATCTTCCTCACGTGTGACATTGGAACTGAGGTGTTTGCCCTCTGGCCAGTGATTATATGTCAGTTCTTTGAAAAATAAAAAATAAAAACGCTTCAGTCGCCACGGCGAGTGACTGAAAGGGCGCGGATGCAGAAATTATTTAAAGGTCTCCTCTGCTGAGAAATCCAGAGCTATCGTAGGTTCCCAACACACAAAGGTTGTTGTTGTTTTCTCTCCAAGAACTTTTATCTTCTTTTTTTCTCTTTTTCTTTTTTATGTCAAAGTGTAAAAAAAAAAAAGAAGCTAGTAGTTAATTGTTGCAGCACTCAGCCAGAAGAAAAAAGCGAAAAATCCTTCACAGGCCGTAGCTGAGGGGGGGGGGGGGGGGGGGGGGGGGGGGGGGTTATCGTGCTCTTTTACCGTAATATACACCGTGCAGACACCCTCGACTTACAGACGTAGCCAATCGGAATACTCCTTCGATTTTAGACATGCGCCTGGCAAGGTTAAAAAACACCCCAGAAACTGGCCATTTGAGTGGCTGAGTCGCCGTTAAAAACAAACCAACTTACAACGCAAATGAAAGTTCGAGAAGTAGCATTTTAGGTCAAGGAGGTGACTGGGGACTTTGGAGAGGAAAAAGATAAGGGGGTTGGGGGTGGGGGGTGGGGGGTGCAGCTGAGGTCAGGGTAGTGGCAAACTTGACGCGAGCGAGACAAGGCACAGCTTGCGCCAAGATGTGACATACTTTCAAGCCTCCCGCATCGTCGGTCAAGAAGAAAACAATGGGTCAGGCTGGTTGTTGTGCAAATCTGAAAACGAGAGAGAGAGAGAGAGAGAGAGAGAGAGAGAGAGAGAGAGAGAGAGAGAGAGAGAGAGAGAGTTTCAGTGTTGTTGCTTTACGTCCGCAGAAACCATCAGGCTTATTAGAGACGGTGAGCCCAGGATGGTCACCTTGACTTTGCGCGTGTGTGTGTGTGTGAGAGAGAGAGAGAGAGAGAGAGAGAGAGAGAGAGAGAGAGAGAGAGAGAGAGAGAGAGAGAGAGACAGAGAGACGGACGGACGGACGGACGGACGGACGGACGGACAGACAGACCAGACAGACAGACAGACAGACAGACAGACAGACAGAGACAGAGAAAGACAGACAGAAACAGACAGACAAACTAACACACAATGGAGTTAATCAGCACTCGAAAGACGTCACACATCCTCAAACCGCTACGTGTGCCACCTCTGGTGGAGTTTATGTACCTTGTATTTACACGCATGCCAGGTGAGGATTACCGTAGGCGACTCAGGTCCTTGTTGCGCTTGTGTGACGTCTCAGTTTCGATCGCTGATTAACTCCCTTGTGTATCGATTCTACACGAGCGCTCTGGGCCTCGTTCTCTTTCAGATTTGATACAGACCGACCGACCGACAATTTACGTCGGTGGTAAGGACCCAAGGAAAAGGCGGACAAGGAAGAAGGGTGAGAATTAAGTCATCTCCTTCCTGACAGCGGATACCACCAGATAGTTAACGAATTGCTATCGAATTTACTTACAAACGCATGCACGTAGCGGCTTGGGTCTGTCCATTCCGCTAAAAGCACTCCCTCCCTTGTAATGGTTCTAAAGCATACAACGCAGTTCTTGGGAGTTAGGCGGCACTGAGTTAAGCTGGCTGATGCTACAAGGTGCCTCCAAAGACAGTGGCTGGGGGTCTCCACTGTCTTTGGTGCTGCTGTCGCTGCGCAAAGCCGTCCATGGATGAGGTGGATGACGTGGATGGATGAGGTGAGGGGCCTAGGGCTAGGGGGACAGGCTAAGGTTGACGAGGCGGGGATAAAACGGAGGAATATTTTGGGGAGTGAATAGGACTGACAGCCGTTTGTGAGAGTGGATTGTAACTTGGAAGAGTGAGAACATAGAGGAGTGAGAACATGTGTTGTTGGTGCGATGTTTTTATTTATATAATAGATTTTACGGCAGACCATAACGTAATTACCGCAATGGATTACTAAAGTTATCTTAAATATCTTGTCTCTGTTCCCGTCCTGTATATTTTACCCACTTTTTAAGTCTTTTTTTTTCTTTTTCTTTTTTTAAAAATTCTGTATGCTTTAACGTGTACATCTTTTTTTCTTTTTCTTTTTTAACGATTATTTGCAATGTATGATGACAAAATGTGTATCGCCTTGATATAACCGTACTGGTTGACTGGGCGTAAAACACCAAATTATTTACTTACTTACTCCCGTCCTGTATACCTGTTCCCTCGACCAGCCAGCCTGGCGTTACGTCAGCCAGGTGTCTCTCCCGCCCCCACCCCCGCCATCTCCACCTTCGTGTTCTATTTACTACTTGCCCCGGGCAGTCGGTCAGTCCTTAATGTCGAGCCCTGAGCCTATTGAGGTCAAGGTCAAATACGCAGCCGCCCTGATATAACCGTACTGGTTGACTGGGCGTAAAACGCCAAGTTACTCAGTTACTCAAATAAGCAGACAGTCTTTAGAAACTGGCAGGCCAAAAAGAAATAAGGAAAAAAGGATTGCCATTCATTGTGACCTTGACCACAAGGTCAAGGTCAAATTGAACCATTTGCATGTGCTAATGCCGGAAGAGGGCGGGGCAGAGGAAACTGATCGACATGAGGGAACATCGGGCTGAGGCCAAAAGAAAGACCCGGTCTTTGGCCAGTGTCAGTGGGAGCTTGTCACTGCTGATTCCCATACTCCTAGCATCGCTTTCCGGCACCTTACTCCTTGGGGGAAGCCGGATGTCGTAAACCAGTACTTGGAGTTTGACACTACCCCTATCCACACTGACCCACACTCCGAGCATCGCTTTCCGGCACCTTCCTCCTTAGGGGGAAGCCGGATGTCGTAAACCAGTGCTTGGGGTTTGACTCGATCCACGCCTCCCTTTCCGGCACCCTTCCTTCACACGACGGTAAGTAAGTAAGTAATTTGGTGGTTTACGCCCAGTTCACACGACGGACTCTGAAAGGACGTCGTACTCGCTAAAACAACAACAACAACCGATGCTGACTCTGGGAACTATGTAGTTCCAATCTCGAAGATCTCCGGCGTCTTTAAGAGTTTTAAAATTATATATGACAGCATGATGCAGGTCTGTCTGCCCTTTCTTGGAAATGTGGAGTTTTAACGAGTCACTGTAACGGCCTACGTGCGAGAGTACGGGCCAGAGACGTACTGTTACAATTATTGGTCATAAACACTGTTTGTGAGAAACATATGCGCATTAGAGCTAATTACTGACCTTCTCGGCATGAAAACTGACACACACTACCGAGTCCCCGTTTTGTCCGTTTCCCCTCAGGGCAGCAACAACCGAACTACAAAATCGGTGTAATGATAAGCCCGGCTCGTGTAGCCTCTCTGACTTCAACACAGTACGTGTCACTGATGTAGTGTCCAACTCAGCCAGAAGAAAAAAGCGAAAAATCCTTCACGAAGATAAAGAACTCCTCTGCCGGCAGTAGCATAGACCGTAGCTGACGGTTACGCAGTGTCACTGTCGGCCAAGAGACGTCAGCAAAAACTGATAACAAACTGACTAAATTTACAGCTGTATAAGGTTCACTGCACTGCCGCAAAAACAGGAGCTGTGTGAAAGTCGAGGCGGCCGTCCTGGGCTTTCCGTCTTAATAAGCCTTACGGTTTCTGTGGATGTAAAGCAACAATGAACCATCCGTAGGCATTAGTCACAGTTTGTCCCTAATACGTCAACCGACATCCGAGGGCACGAAGCTCTACATAATCATCATTACCGCAAAAACATGTTATCCTGGTCATTGAGAACGAGAAGCAGAAGGGACGAGCGAGCGAGAGAGAGGGAGGGGGGGGGGGGGAGAGAGAGAGAGAGAGACAGAGACAGAGAGACAGAGAGAGACAGAGACAGAGACAGACAGACAAATAGACAGACACAGCGAGAGAGAAGTCTGAAGTCTGAAATTTTATTGATTAGGCCATAGACCCATATCAATTGGGGGTTAGAGAGAGACGTCTGAAGTCTGAAATTTTATTAACTAGGCCATAGGCCCCATATCAGTGGAGGTGGAGAGAGAGAGAGACAGAGGCAGACAGACAGAGACAGACAGAGATAGAGAGTAAATGGATTTTTAACGTCCTGTCAACCGCACAAGGTCCCCGTCCAGGACGTTCCATTGCCGGCTGTCATCAGACGCACATTTCGAAACTTCTCTTATGTAAATCGTTTCTCAACTGAGCCGGCAAATCCACAACTGACATCAGTTATAAAACAAAACATACTGGCATGTACACAAACACCATGAAGCCGGACACACTTTCGGAAGAGTAGGTACGTTTAAAAGAAAGGGGGGAGAAGAAGAGCCACACCTGCACACACACACACACTGACACACACACACACACACGCTTGCAAGACCACATGACATGCTGGTATTGGTGTCAACCCTTTCGTCAGAGAGAGAGAGAGAGAGAGAGAGAGATTTTTCATGGGAGATCGGACGCCTACTTTGAACTTTACCTTATTCAGCGTGATCGAGACGTTCAAACTTCACTGCCGAGGTGCAGCTTTGGAGCAAAAACACAGCGGGTCTGCATAGCGAACCTGAAGTTTGAAACTATCAGTGAAACGCCGAGACGACTGATGTAGGCTAAAACCGGGCTAGATATATTTAGCAGCGTTCAGCTGACTGACGAAAGTTTAGCGTCACTACTAACTTCACGGATCACAACGGCACGCAGCAAGCTGGAAATTCATAATGCCCTCCGAGTGAAGCACGGAAAGGCTTGCTGAAAAACGTCACACGTGTAACGTAAAATAATGGCCGGGTGTTTTAGACCCCCACTGACACAACTGTGACAACAGCACCGTAAGAATAAAACACGTTGCTCGGTCAGTTAGTGAAGGCCGCTCACAGACTGATGCAAACTCCACTCGGCAAGCTGAAAGCAGAAGGGGGAAAAAAATGATATAGTTAAACACAGCGTTCACGAAATGCGGTCACAATTTTACACCATGCAAGCTCATAAAAAATGCAGTTGCCAGTTATAACTGCTAAGCGCGAGTCCGTGTCAGTATTGCGTGCGCTACGTAAACACGGCGCTAAACTGATGAATATGTCCAATGTTTACGTGCTGTTATTTGTAAAATAAGGAGGAGACCGCAGGCACTTTAAATCGCGATTGAGTTGAAGCTGCATCATCGCAACAAAGTGCTAATCAGTGTTACGGCCGCAACTGAAATAAATGCAGCCTCCAAACATTGAGACACAAACGAAAATAATTATCTCAAATGCCTGTAGTAACCTTGACATTGACATGCAACTGGGTCGCCGGCTTGGCTGACACATGTATGCTACGTGCGATAGCATGCGTGTTAAACTTAGTTTGTGCGTCGATGCTGCGGTTTTGTGCTTGCTCATGCTGTTTATGTTACAAGCTTCTTCTTTTTTTCGGACACACCGTTATCCCGTTATGAGTACAGCAGGCCTACTGAGCTAGATATGACAAATGTTGTCTGAATGTTGAAAACAAAAAGAAAGCAAAAACAAAAAACCCAAACATAATGACGATTTTTTTTTTTTAATAGGCTACCTACTGACAGTTCTTCGTCTTGACTCAAAACATGTTTGCTTGTGAAGAACGGGAAATCAATGAACGTAAAACACACACACACACACACACACACACACACACACACACACACACACACACACACACACACACACACACCACACAGTGACACTACACAGCACGCACGCACAGACAGCACACACACACGCACACACACACACACACACGCACACAGACACGCACGCACGCACGCACACACACACACACACACACACACACACACACACACACACACACACACACGTGACACGCACACAACACACACACACACCACACACACACACACACACACACACACACACACACACACACACACACACACACACACCACACACACATACACACACACACACACACACACACACACACACACACACACCACACACACACACACACACACAACACACAGTGACACGCACGCACACACATGCACACACACACACACACCACACACACACACACACACACACACACACACACACACACACAGTGACACGTACACACGCACGCACGCACAGTGACACGCACACACACACGCACACACACACACACACACACACACACGCACACAACACACGCACCACACACACCACACACACACAGTGACACGCACACACACACACACACACACACACACACACACACACACACACACACACACACAGCACGCACAGCACACACACACACACACACACACACACACACACACACACACACACACACACACACACACCACACATCACACACATCACACACACACACACACACACACAGACACCACACACACACACACACACACACACACCACACACACACACACACACACACACACACACACACACACACACACACACACACAGTGACACCACACACACACACATACCACACACACACACACACACACACACACACACACACACACACACACACACACACACAGAACTCCTTTAAAAAAAACCACAAAAAACACGTGCAAGCCAGAAAACAATAAACTATTGTTGATAAGCTCCCTGGATACGGCCGAACTTGACAGGTGGATTTTCGGTTTGTTTTTGTTTCCTTTTCTTAGTATTATTAACACATGCTTCTGTGACACATTTATTAGCGGCGTTCGTGTTTCTGTTTTTGTTGCTAGATATGTTTACCGTTATTCACCAGGATTTTCGCTCTTCGGTAATGATTTCAACAAGACAAAATAACTAAATATACATAAAGGAAAATAAAGAAATAAAATAAACGTACGTTTTTCACGAACTTGTTATTATTAACCCTTTGACTGCCGTGCTTGCCGCACTGTCACCCTGAAAACGACAAACAAAAGCGCCAAATTTAGTAAGTAAACATGGTGCTTAACGTCCACAGAAACCATAAGGCTTATTAGAGACGGGGAGAAGGGGGCGAAGGGAGGGGGGGGGGGGGGAGGAGGATTATATACCTATCGCTACACTGTCACCACCAGAATGACTTCTGCATTAAGATGGGCAGCGATGAGAGCCATTTTAATGTTTCAGTAGGAAGTGATGGACAAAGTCACAAGACAGTGTCCACAAACCACAACCTTTTTAAAGAGAAAGGATAGCCGAAGCGGTATCGAACCGAGGTCCTTCCGCTTACCAGCTTAACGCCTTACCGCTAGGCCAAACCGGCTCACGTTCGCCAAATATGAAACCATTCGGGCTTTTTTATATGTGGGCCGGTTTGGCCTAGCGGCCGTAAGGCATTAGGCTGGTAAGCGGAAGGACCTCAGTTCGATACCGCTTCGGCTCTCCTTTCTCTTCAAAAAGGTTGTGGTTTGTGGACACTGTCATCGCTGCCCACCTTAATGCAGAAGTCATTCTGGTGGTGACAGTGTAGTGATAGGTATATATAATCCCCCACCTACATACCCCCTTTCCCCCCTTCTCCCCGTCCCTAATAAGCCTCATGGTTTCTGTGGACGTTACTTAAGCACCATGGTCACTTACTTAACCATTAAGGCTTTTATTCACCTGCTCATGAGGACGTGAGTGAATATCAATCAAAATGCACATTATTGAAAGTAGATTTATTATAGGATCGTCAAATACACGGGTTGTATGCGTGTATGTGCGCGCTTTTCAGCCTGGAAAATGGACAGGTTGGGGAAATGAAGGGGTTAAACTTGTTATTGCCTATCTGGTTTTCGAACGGGGTCTCCGTAAATCTCAGCAGGTGGGCCAGAGAACGCGAACAGGACGCACCCCATTAAAACCCATCGAGTTGATGCTGTCGGTCCATGGTTCAGGAGCTGTGTGAGAGTCGAGGTGGCCTGTCCTGGGCTGTCCGTCCTAACGAGCCTCATTCTGGTTTTCCTTGGACGTAAAGCTGTATTGAACCGTGCTTCGGCATTGGTCTCAGCTTGTCCCTAATACGTCAGCTGACATCTGAGGACATTAAGCAACACTACCCACCTGCTGTCGGTCATACGTGAGCCGGTTTGGCCCAGCGGTAAGGCGTTAGGCTGGTAAGCAGAAGGGCCGCGGCTCGATTCCGCTTTCGGCTCTCCCTTCTCCTCACAAAGGTTGTGGCTTGGGGACGCTCGGTCTGGTGACTTTGTCCCTCGCAAGGAATGAAACATTAAAATGGCTCTCATCGCTGCCCCTCTTAATGCAGGTGTCATTCTGGTAGGTGACGGTAGGTAGTGTTGCGGCTTAATGTCCTCAGATGTCAGTTGACATATCAGGGACAAGCTGAGACCAATGCCGAAGCACGGTTCAGTATAGCTTTACGTCCACGGAAACCAGAAGGCTCGTTAGGACGGACAGCCCAGGACGGCCACCTCGACTATCACACAGCTCCTGAACTATGATAGGTGACGGTGCAGCGATAGGTATATATAATCTCCCTCTTCCCCCACATCCACCCCCCCCCCCCCCCCCCCCCCCCATCCCCCTCTTCTCCCCGTCCCTGATAAGCCTTATGGTTTCTCTGGACGTTAAGCACCATGTTTACTTCACCTTCGCCCATCCCTAATAAGCCTTATGGTTTCTGTGGACGTTAAGCACCATGAAAAAGGAGGACGTCGGTCATAATTATTGGGTCAGGGATAGCTCAGTTGGTAGAGCGTCCGACTGAAAAGCCGCCGGGCGCAGTACTGACGCGGGTTCGAGTCCCCGGTACTGCATACATACTGCAAGGGATTTTTGTCCCTGAGTCAATTTCCAGTGCAGACTCTCTTTCGGTGTCCGCGCGTACAGCCCACGTGTGCAATCGCATGCATCAAGATCTGTGCGCACGTTAAAAATCCCACACAATGGCAGCCGTACCAGTGTTTCGACACAGCGAAAACGCTGCACACATTGATAAGAATGGGTAGCGCTGCTCTTGCGGCTGCTGTGCCATAATTACCAAGGTAAGGTGAGGTGAACCCGAATTTCCCGCAAAGGACAAAGAAGTACCCCCCGCCCCCCCCCCCCCCCCCAAAAAAAAATCATAAAAAAAATCAAAAAAAATCATAAGCTCGAAAAGTATCCTGAAATAAGTAAGTAAACATGGTGCTTAACGTCCACAGAAACCATAAGGCTTATTAGGGACGGGGAGAATGGGGGGAAGGGGGTATGAAGGTGGGGAGAGGGAGTATAAAAGTATATATACCTATCGCTACACTGTCACCACCAGAATGACCTGCATTAAGACGGGCGGCGATGAGAGCCATTTTAATGTTTCATTAATTGCCTGAGGGACAAAGTCACAAGACAGTGTCCACAAACCACAATTTTTGACAGGAGAAAGGAGAGCCGAAGCGGTATCGAACCGAGGTCCTTCCGCTTACCAGCCTACCGCCTTACCGCTGGGCCAAACCGGCTCACAAAGTATCCTGAACGGAGAGGCCCGTTTAACTAGTCTTTATCGTGACCTTCACTCTTTGCTGTCTAATGTTACGGAAAGCACATTATTTCGTCTAGCTACACAAATGTGACGGATGAAGCAGAATGGGGCCAAGAGCACTTCTTTAGAATCCGCGAAGGTCAGCAGTATACGTGTACACGCACTGTAAGAACTGATATAAATCGTTAGTTTCTCTTTACGAGGGTGGAGTTCAAGGGGCTTATCTGTATATAACCACATAAACCTCTAGGAGTGACCTAAAACTTTTTTTTTGCAATTTTTATTTTCGATGCAAATGCAGAACGGACTTCTTCAAAATGGCCTAGATTACGCGGTTAGCTCTGATGCACGTATGTGTATGCGTGCGTGAATATGTGTGTGTGTGTGTGTGTGTGTGTGTGTGTGTGTGTGTGTGTGTGTGTGTGTGTGTGTGTGTGCATGTGTAAATGCGAGCGGCCTGTACGTGTGTGGACTTCGTGTGGGTGAGCGTTTGTGATTGTGTATGTGTATAGCAAGCGAGAGAGAGAATGAAGAAGGAGACGTGTGTGTGTGTGTGTGTGTGTGTGTTGTGTGTGTGTGAGAGAGAGAGAGAGAGAGAGAGAGAGAGAGAGAGAGAGAGAGAGAGAGAGAGAGAGAGAGAGATGTATAGTAATATCAGTATGATAATATCAGACAGAACACATTATAATTTTGTTTAAAGACAAACAACAGGAACTGTCTTGTTTATTTGACATGATCCGCATAAGCAAGCACATTTTTTTTGTTCTTTTAAAAAAAACTCTTTACAGGGAAGACCTTGCCACATAAGCATATTAAATTTGAAACACATAATGTACGAAACATTACAAACGTGTGCAAATATCACAAAGTCAAAACACCTGAGTCAAAATGTTGAATTTTTTTAAAACAAAACTGTCACAGTCTTACACCCTCTCATCCCCTCCAACTAAATTCACTGTAAACCATATACCGGTAATTTTTTATGGGAAGACACAAAACAACAAGTGTTTTTATGTCATATTAATTTTCCACATATGGTCATGCAAATAAATGTCTGCAAGAAATAAAATCTACTTCACCGAGTACTGAAAACACACACTCCTGAAAAAACTTCAGATGGTACTGCACATGATTGTCTAAAGTAAACAGAGATTACATATATGGCTCAGTCATTGCTCCAGCTAATAATAAAACACAAGAATTGTTTTATACTTTAAAAAAAGGGGTGGTGATGGGGGGGTGGAGGGGGGTAAACACCACAACTAATCGCGCGGGAGGGGAAGGTAACTGAATAATGAAGGAACTAACAGTTTGTCTTTGGGACACACACACACACCAACACATACAGTGAGGTCACCATTGTAGCCCACATTGGGTGGGGGGGGGGAAAAGGAGAAAAAAAAAGGGCGAGAAAATAATAAATGGAATAGAATATAAACACTTCAAAAAGGAGCCCTGATATGCAAAAGCAAAACATCTACACTATATAACCTCATTCAACGTAAATGAAAAATCACTGGTAGTCATCACCTTCACGGGAACTGTGCAACTGGATCCGAAACAATGCCCCACACGAAAAAGTGTGCAGGTCCTAAGCTGCACGCACACAAACAGGATGCACTCACTCCTAGCATAGTCAACTGCCATTCTGGTTCAAATGACACATTCAGCCAACTGCCATTCTGGTTCAAATCACACATTCAGCCAACAGCCATTCTGGCTCAAATGACACATTCAGGCAAGTTCCATTCCAGCTCAAATGGCACATTCAGCCAACTTTCACTCCGGCTCAAATGACACATTCTGCCCACTGCCATTTTGACTCAGATGACACATTCAGCCAAATGCCATTCTGGTTCAAATGACACATTCAGTCAACTTCCATTCAGGCTTGCACAACACATTCTTGTCTAAAAATAAAATAAAATCACACCATACAACCTAAGTCAGCCAGAACATATCTCTAAACTTTTCAAACACATTGTCTGACACTGACATGTGTATCAGTTACATGCAAAACTGCCCCATTAGCCATATATGATATGGAAAGAGCGTAAAAGCCGAGTAAGCATTGCAGGCAGTCACTTTTTACACAGCCGTTCACCCTCTCACTGAAGATAACCCGGTAGGCCTAATGCAGTCTTGTTTGCTGCCACTTTGCTGTGTATTTCCTGCTATGTGCAGAACAAATCTTCTCCCTGTCGTAGCATCAGCATTGTTTGAAACAGAAGAAAAAAATCCCAAAATATCACTGTCGAGAGCTTTCAAACTTGCTTTCATCATATCGCTGTCTAAACAGAAATTTAGGAGCTTATCGTGTGTAAGCAATGTCTAATTATAGGCTTTTTGTCATCAGTATTCCTTACTGCTCAGCCATTTTGTTGTTGGCGATCTAAGCCTGCATCCCAGCCTCACTTTCAATGTGGGCTACAATGGTGACCTCACTTCATGAATATTCCTCAACAGTCCATTGTGAATCTTTTTTTCTTTCTTTTTTTTGCAGACAGCTATAAATATCTGCTCTGATTCACTCCCCTCCCCCACCCCCCCATTGCCTCTGACAAAACCAACAACAACTCAAAACATCATGTCCAGAATACTGAAAGCGAAATGTATATGAAGTTAGTAACTGGATTGTATTATTATTATTCATAGCATTTATATAACGCTATTATCTGCTCTCGAGCAGACTCAATGCGCACGTTGCATGTGATTCTGAATGAGCGACTGTATCCTTTTATAGTGCGTATTATTAATATCCACGGAAGTGGTGTACTGGTAGTGCTCTGTGGTTGTTGCATGGCTGGTGCCACGTGAAATGCTGCCGTTTCAGTGCAAGTTCTGTGTACACCATTCAACCATGCACCAGGTTACAGTGTCACTTCATTCAGGATTTGAAAGGCCTGTCAACCTCACAGGGTCACCTCAGGACCACCAAATTCCGGATTTTGAAACTATACATGTGAACACGGTTCATCCACCCCACAACCTATCCAGTCATGCCACCGTCCATGCTTTTCCCGCCTTTCTGACCCTAAAGACTTCAGTCTTGACAGTCTTCGCCATACCACACAACCACCACCTCTGACTGGCAGTTTCACAGTTTTATTGTAGGCTGTTTTAACACCTCTAAGCGCTTCGCCCCCCTGCCTCCATGTTCTTCACAGTCTTCTTTAACTGATGCCACATCAACAAGGTTCCAATCAACAACGAACATCAGTAACACTTTTAGCTTTTAACTTTTTAGAGAGATGGGAGGTCTTTGAATTTTATTAACGTCAGTAACACTTTAGGTTTTAACTTTTTAGAGAGATGGGAGGTCTTTGAATTCTATTAACGTCAGTAACACTTTTAGCTTTTAACGTTTTAGAGAGATGGGAGGTCTTTGAATTTTATTCACGTCAGTAACACTTTTAGCTTTTAACATTTAAGAGAGATGGGAGGTCTTTGAATTTTATTCACGTCAGTAACACTTTTAGCTTTTAACTTTTTAGAATTTGAATTCTATTAACATCAGTAACACTTTTAGCTTTTAACATTTTAGAGAGGTGGGAGGTCTTTGAATTTTATTTTACAGGATTATAACCGGCATTGAGCTGTACGGCAATATTCATAAAACACTTGATGATTTTAAAAGTATTCCAAGGTCATGGGGCTGTTGTCTTTACAACTTTGTAGTCTTATACTATCTACCTGGGTCGGTCTTCCTCATTCACATTTCAGGCAGTCCCGACCGCAGCTCAGCTTGTAGTCTATGCTCATCTAACTGTCCATATATCACACTGATACTCGGGCAGCCCCACTGGCTGCCCATTGAGGCTCGAATTTCCTGGACTTGCATGCCTCTGTCTCAACGCTGTCCACCTCTTCCACTCCTGTTCGTCTCTCTGGTCCCCTTCAACTGTATTCTTCTTCCCGCTCTCTTCACCCCAGTGGCGGCACCTGTCCCCAACCACTCCCATCCTGTATGTGCATGGGCGGTGTGGTCCGTTCATTCACTAGTCGCTTGGGCCAGCCTCTGTCTGGGCTCACCGCCTCTCCACGGTGCTAATGTACCATCTGTCGGCAAGTGCTTTTTTTTCTATCTTTTTAAAAATTAATTTTTTAACTTTTTTTTTATTAAGCTTAATTCGTGATTGATTTGGGTGTGTGTGTGCGTGCATGCGTGTGTGTCTGTGTGTGTGAGTGAGTGTGCATGCGTGTGATTGCGTGTGTGTGCGTGCCTGCGCGTATGTGCGTGTGTGTGAACAAATCACCCCACAGCCCCACGAATGAATCGTATGTCCTACAATCTTCTCCTTATTAACTTTTCCCAGGAACAGAGCTGGGTGAAGAATGAAGCAATGACCACAACCAGCATCCACCAGACAGAGAGAAAAAAGGTTCAAGTATCTAAATGAAAATAAACTTGAAGTGATGTACAATCTATTGGAATACGCACATAGAGATGTCTGTCTCATCACCTCCCCCCCTCGCAACAACAACAAAAAGGAAGCCGACAACACACCTGTACCCTGCTTAAATCACATGTCACAATCTGTTCCATGCATAAAAGCAAATATTCTTAAACTTAATATTCCAGTTAAAAAAGCTTCCATCACCTTTAACATCTCTCTAAAATTAAAAAAGACAACAAATAAAAGGACATAAAAATCTCAAGCAATTCTCCCTCCAAGTCCTATTTCCTGAACAGATACAGAATGTTTTCAGCAGAGCAGAGGTGAAAGACATGGACAACAATTTGCATCAGTTGAGTGAAGCCATCGAAGCACTATTTAAAAAAAAAGACTGTTCACCAAACATCCTCCAAATGAGACCCAAGACAGCATCCAAAAAATCCATGCAAACAGCACAACACTGGCAGACTGCTTCGCCCCTGCCCCCCACCCTCCTCAAAGTACCTCTGTTATGTCAGAAAACAATATGAGCAAATGCCAAGAAGTTTGGTAAAAGGTACAGGTTCATTAAGGCGAGTTAATGTCATGAAATGCATCAAGCCCGTGAAGCAGTCAGTCAGTTACATCCCCCGTTTTACACAAATACCCTGTCTAGAGTCTTCATTAGAAAAAGAAAAAAAAAAAGTCTTTTCAATATTGTGTAAATATTTTCCACTGAAATTCAGCTAACAAAAGCTCCTTGGTGTTCCTCTTATTGCTACATCTTAACTAAGTTCTCTGTACTCTGACAATGCATCCTGCTCCATGGCTATCCTCATTCAAAAAAACAGAAAGAGGCTATTTGCAGAAAACCTGTAAAGGGCAGTGTACTACCCGGAGCATGATGCCTAAAACCCAGCACCACGAACATGAGCGCACTATCAAAAAAAATAAAAGCTCCCTTGCTGCAACAGAAAAATGATGCAGCTGCTGCAACAGTTCCCAGCATCACTGTGACATCAACCGTGACAGAAAAAACAACCCTTGACAGCCCTGGGGTAAACTGGTTTTAAAATGTATTTATCCCAGGTTTAGGAGCCACTGGGCCAACCAACAGAAGAGGGCTAGCCACCACCTTCGATGCTGACTTGTGAAAGGTTGTGACTGTGTTCCTCTTGTTTTAAGACTGGTTTCAGAAAGTTTCCTGCAGAGCAAATGCTGCGTGCTGCCGGTGTCTCCCTGAAGACTAGAATGTAGGAATCCCGCACAATATTGCTGGTGGCATTGAGAGAGCAGGAAAGGAAGCAACGTTGAGCAAGCATGGCATGCTGGTCACGTCACGACAGCTGGCACGATGGCTTTTGCTGACGTGTAGTCTGCAGTCGGAAAGAAAAAAAAGAAAAGAAAAAAAATTAACATACAGATTGCTGCAGTCAGAAATAAGAAAATTAACAAATAACATGCAGATTGCTGTGTATAAGCAATGACAGTGTCTAAAATCTGCTGTGACCAGAGAAAAAGCCTACAGCAACCCTAGTTACAAAAATGAAGTGCCATATTTTCAGACCCATCACAGAAACTTGACCATGCACATGGCACTGAAGCAGACAGGTTTATTTTTTCATGATCAGTGACAAATTTGCGCATAATTAATAACTGTGTGTTTTTGACGTTGTTTGTTCTTGCTTGATTATGAAATGCCTGCGCCTAGGGCTCGCCTGAGAAAGGACATTCTAAGACCGCATATTATATTTATTCACACTGCCGATGCATGCACACCGCACTTGTCCTTTGCGATCTTCAGTTCAAAGGCCCTTCTTTCAGTAGCTGCTGCAACTGTACAGTTTGCACCCAAACAGGAGCATGGGGTTGATGAAACAAAAGTAGCTCCGTTTGGAGAAGACAGCTAGAGGGCAGACGGCATACAGCATGGCATACATACTCACAGCAGCAGTGTCCTTTACAATCCTCAACTCACAGCAGCTTTGTACAGTTTGGCCACACACACACACATATACACACACACACACGAATGTGGGACTGATGAAACAAAACCAGCTCCCTACAGGATAATAACGGGGATTTCTATAGCACCCATCTACCACACAAGGTGGGAGCACAGGGCGCTTTACAATAACAACACCAACACACACACCCGCCCACACGCACGACTGTGAAAAGGACAGTTTAGCAATAGTTATTAAAAAGGTGCGTCTTGAGGGCAGTCTTAAAAGACGAGGAAGAACTGTAGTGGGGGAGTGTTAGCAGCCAGAGGGCAAGCCCATGGCAGCACCATCCCTTACAATTCTCAACGCAGAAGAGGCTTCTTGCAGGAGCTGCTGCAGCTCCGTAGTTTGCATACACACTCACACACACCACACACACACACATGCACACACACAGGAGTGTGGATCTGATGACTCTGCACTAGCTCCCTACGGAGAAGACTGTCAGAGGGTTGATGACTTACAGCAAAGCTCTGGCAAGTGCGGGGGGACCACTATGACACTGTAAGCCTCACCGTGGGTCGGCTGGCATTACGTTGTCGCGCCTCCTCTTCACTGGCGGCGAGAGCCCGCGCCAGCATCAAGTCTTCCTGCTCCTGCTGGCTCATTCTGCACACCGAAGGGAGAAAAAATGGACTCGTCACTTCATTAACAAAGAGAACTGGCAGCACTCGAAAGATGTCGCACAAATACCAAGGGACATAACAAAAGAGACCTGAATCACCTATCCTCTACGCGTCTACCCCAAAATGGTGTTGAACAGAAATCACCAAAATACAAAACTTGGCATGATTTTCAGGAACACGGTGGCTAACGAACCTCCCCATTCACGAAACTGCTTTGGCAGTTAACATGATCACTGACTGCCTGACATGAAATGATGCCTAGATGAACTGTTCTTTGCTCGTCTGGCCTGCCTGTCACTGAATCAGCCAGTCTCTAATCAGCAAGCCAGTCTTATGCTTAGGAAGTCAGTCAGTCTGTCAGCCAGTCCATCCACTTATCTATCAGCCAGTTAATCAATACGGCAATCAAGCAAGTCCTGTTTGGGCATCTAATGCAAAGATGTGTGCAATAAATAGATGATCATGAATCACACACAAGGTCCGCACTACAACAGAAAACTTACCCTGATGTGCCTTGATCCTGAGCAGTGCCCATGGACGCCTGCATGGCGTAGCGCATGGCCTCTTCCTCTGTCTGAACATCCAGCAGATCACAATAGTAGTAGTGGTAATTGGATTTTAATGTCCTGTCAACCACACAGGGTCACCTCAGGACAGTCAAACTCAGGTCATAAGCAAATACACATTTCTAAACTCTTCTCACATATATATCAACCCTCTGTCAAGTCAATCTACAAAACCAATCACTTCACAAACATTTTTTTTTTTAAATATACATACACAAACATCAGACACAATTTTTTTAAAGAGTTAGTCCCTTCAATATTACCCCTGTTAAAAGAGCACATAAGGCTAGGACATACTGGTATCATCAACCATTCAGTCTAATTTATTGATACCAGGTTAAAGAAAAATATAAAAAAGGAATGGACATACACAATGTAATTTTTTTAAATTATATAAATGCATAATGGCAAATACCAGTGCCATATGGCAGCAAGCTGCACATACCACATACCAACTATCATCTCCTAGCTGCTCAACAAGAGCCATACAAAAAAGCCTAACCCTTAACGAAAAATATTTAAGAGTTTTCTGGAAAAAAAGCCAGGAGAATGGACCATTAGCAGAAAAATGACAAGACAGAAAGAGCAAGAGGACTAGGCAGAAAAACAACAACAGAGGAAATAGGAAAGGGGAATCAAATGACAGCCCTGAGATTCCAGACAGGAGGGGGACATCAGACATCCCCGGCCTCCCTTTGGGGGCCAACAGATCACAGTCAGCACTAACAATTGTCACACAGCACACCACTTCCTCTGTCAAAACACCAAACAGATCACAGTCAGCACTAACAATTATCACACAGCACATCACCTCCTCTGTCAAAACACCAACTAAATCACACTGAATGCTAACAACTATGGAGTATAGCACTTCAGCTCATTTTTCAATTTTGCTCAGTGAAATGAAATATCAACAAATTTTTCCAAATCTTTATCGTGGCCATGATCATGACATGAACACTACTCACCATGTGTCCAGGCATGATGTCCTCGTGAGACCTGGATGTTCCGGCCTGCCTGCTACGCCGCTCTCTGTTTGAATAAATCGTACAAATCAGTTATCCAGCTTACCACACTCTCAATCTTGCACTTAGCTCAGGAAAGCTTTGCTAGACAAGATAACAATAATAATAAAGAGGACTTTTAGAGCGCCCATCTACCGCACAAGGTGGGAGCACAGGGTGCTTTACAGTAACACTAACAACACACACACACACTCACACGTCAGACGGGAGGATAGGCATGGCTGTGAAAAAGTTTAGAAACAGTTATTGAACAGGTGCGTCTTGAGGGCGGCTTTAAAAGCGAAAGCAGATCAAAGTGGCAGAGTGTTTAAGGCAAACTTCCAAACAGATGGGCTAGCATAAGAAAATTCACCAAATGTTTTTGAGAAGATCCCCACCCCCATAAAATGGTCCGTAGAAGATACAAGCAAAACTATCACTGATATCAAGACATATTATCACTGCACCGCACTTAACTGTGGTTACTTACACCACATACTGGAGAAGCTCAGTTACACCGGGAAGCAATTTACCTTCATAACTACCTACAGATCAAATTACAACCCACTCATTTTATGTGGACAGGATCATAAAAAATAAAAATAAAGTATCAGTTTACAATTAGAGTCCAATTTTTATTCACTATTATATAAACACCTCTTACCATAGGATGACTTCCGTAAAACTCATCCTCTCAAAAGTCTTGTGATTGTAAAGAACATTATACAGAAACTGTGCACTATCTGCATTATACAGAAACTGTGCACTATCTGCATTATACAATTATACAGAAACTGTGCACTATCTGCTTGTGCAAGCAACCATCTCACTGAAATTACACTAGGTGTATGCCAGCACACACACAGCCGTGCATTCAAAGTTACTTATTCACACCTTAGTCACAAACATGAACAAGACTACATTCCTTATCTGTGTCTAAAATACAAGCTGCAACAAATTTAAGTCTTTTCAGTGAAAGCTTGCTCAATTTCAAATTGACTGATTGGGCATCAGTTTCCGAATCAGCCTCAACTTACTGGTCAAGCATTCTGCCCAGTCCTGCCAGTGCTGTTCTCTGTGGCTGTTTTCTGTCTGTTGTTGATGATGCTGCTGATGATGACGATGATGGTGTCGCTGGCTGAGAATTTCTGACAATGGCTGCAGCACTGTCAAAAAACACACACAACAATGCAAGTTTAATCAAAAGTTTGATAAATACCCAAAACAAGAAATCTAAACACACACAAAACACACACACACACACACACACACACACACACACACACACACAAACCCAACAACATACAAACAACAACAAAAATGAAACAAAACTAAAAGAATCAACCAATAAAACCCAAAACCATGTTAGCAAACCTCTACCGTTTAACCACATGCATACCAATGCACACAAAGACAGATCTATGGACAGATGTGCAGACAGAGGTCTACACATAAAATTAAAATGTGCAGACAGAGGTCTACACATAAAATGAACAACAAAAATACAGTTACAGTTAGTTACAGTTAGTGAGTTACTAAAATTTGGACTTTTATTTTTAACATCCTGTCACCCGCACAGGGTCACCACAGGTTGATCAAACTCTGTCACATGCAAATGCACATTACATCACATGTGGATGCATATTACAAAACTCATCTCATACAATATGTAAACCCTTTCACAAGTCAAATCTACAAAATTAGTCTAAAACCAGCATACGCAAACATCAAACACAAACTTTTGAAGAGTTAGTCCCTTCAATACTGCCCTTGTTCAAAAAGCATATAAAGCTAGGACATGCTGGTATCGTCAACCACTCCGTTTCATTTACTCGACACAAACTGTTTTTTTAATATGTTAAAAAAAAAAGGGAATGCACAGAACCAATATTTTTTTTTTTAAATGTATACAAATGTATTATGGTAAATACCAGTGTCATATGGCAGCAAGTTGCAAATACCACCTGCATGCCAACTGTCATCTCCTAGCTGCTCAAAAAGAGCCACAAATCAAAAATATTGAAGAATTTTCTCAGAAAAAAACATACACAAAAAGCAGGAGAAAGGGCAATTAGCAGAAAAAATGACGAAGACAGAAACTGAGAAAGAGCCACATGGACGGAGGAAGCTTGAGGAAGAATCAAATGACAGCCCTGACATTCCAGACAAGAGAGAGACATCAGACATCCTCTGCATCCCTTCATGGTCCGAGTTAGGGAGACTTGGAAGGCAGACTCGTTTCTTTACGCCAAATCAACCAGGACCGTTATATCAATCAGGGCGACACAGAGAGACATGTTACCAACAACAACAACAAAACAAAAAATACTAAAGCTTGTCTCACCCCGCTTTTGAAACCTGTTGGCCTGTGCCCTGGAAACCACAGCAGTCATGGTCTAACTCGTTGCGATGCCGAATGCAGAAGTTTTTATGACACTTATCACATGTCACAGGAATGAGCTGAAATAAAACACTGTTTATTTTTTTTTTTAAACCAAAATCAGCATAACATCACTCAATAAAAAAATTAGGTCACTGATTGTTTGAATTCCTCAACTGTTGGCGGTTAAGTGGGTAGTGGGTTTCAGAATTATGACATATTGACACAGTGCATTTCCTGCAAGCGTTACTGCTGCCAACACCATTTTCCAGCATCACATTAATTACAGCAGACAGCTCATACCAAGAATGACTTGGGATGACTTTAACAGACAGAGCTCATGAGTAAAGTTCAATTCAACGCTCCATTAATGAAATGCAAAAGAAAGGGACCCTAACATGAAACCTCACTCAAGCCATAATACACCTGAATAATACAGTGTAACTGTAACAATCAATATACAAATTATCATTAAAATAAAATATACAGTATAACAATTAATATACAAACAAATTATCATTAAAATCATTAAAATAAAATTATAATACACATGTATGTCAACAACAACAACCAAAACTTTTTAAAAGGGGTGGAGGGGGTGGGGGGTGGGGTGGGGGGGCGCGTTTACCACTCACCTCTTTCTGCTTGCAAGACTTGAGAGAACACTTGTTAGTATAAATCTGAAATGGGGGGAAAATGAAGACATGAGAACATATGAAACACTTGCATGCATTCTTTTCTTAGTCTACCCCTCCCCCCCTCCCTTTACACCCCCCTCTCTCCACTCAATCCCAAAACTGCATTTTTAATTAGTACTTAGTTTATCTTATATTAGTCAATTCTTCTGTAAACCAACTTATTAAAACTAAAACAGTCTGCAGAAGGTGTTTATGCAAAACTGTCATTAGAATGAATACATACATACACATATAGATAAGATAGATAGATAGATAAGACACATGTATATATATATATATATATATATATATATATGTATATGTACAGCACATAACTACACTTACGAGTTACATCACTTAACTGTGGTTACTTCACCCCATACTGAAGAAGCTCAGTTACACCAGGAAGCCCTTTACCTATGACTGCCTACAGATCAAATTACAACCCACCCATCAAATTTCCTCTCGGTAAGTAAGTAACTTGGTGTGTTAAAAAACTTATGTCCAGTCAACCAGTATGGATATATCAGGGCAAAACACATTTTGTCATCATCCAGTAAATGCTATAAATGTGTAGTGCTAAAACTGGTATATATATATATATAGCCAGCCTTTTAAAAACAGACTTAAAGAGTGGTTAAAACACACACAGAACCAAAAATGATCTGAAACTTAAAATTTTGTCAAAAATATTGATCTCTTTCGGAAAGTTAAAATAAAAATCTCGTCCAATGATATTTCTTGGAATAATATACACACTGACTGAGCTATAAAATGGATTTTTTTTATCTGAAACTTAAAATTTTGTCAAAAATATTGATCTCTTTTGGAAAGTTAAAAATCTTGTCCAATGATATTTCTTGGAATAATATACACACTGACTGAGCTGTAAAATGGCTCTCTCTTATTTCACTTATTACACACACACACACACACACACACACACAGACACACACTACCACACACACTACTACTACAGACACACTACCACACACACAGACACACATACGCATGCATGCAGACACACTCACGCATACACACACCAGAAGTTCTCGTTACCTTTCTTCTCTGCTTGGCGGAGTCTGACTGGCAGTCATTGTCGATGTGCCTCCCTACCACAACATCCGGTGTGTCACCTTTCTTCACAGGGCATGGTGTGTTGCACAGGGGGCACACTGGCACCTGGTTGTCCTGATAAAAAGGTGAAACAATGTCACTGAAAATGGGTACAGCCCCATATTATGCACCCCATCTTGTATTCATTGTTATTATTGATCACTTTTATTACATGAGTAACTCTTGCACACACACACATACACACACACACACACACACACACACACACATGCATGCACACACACACACTCACGCACACACACACACACACACACACACACACACACACACACACACACACACACACACACACATACCACAGAAGAAGAAAAAAAGAGAAAAAACCACTGACTCAGGTGAATGATAAACACCAAAAACAAATTTACACTTGAAACAAAATACATCCGATCCATAGAATTAGAAATAAGCATTACGGAATAATGGAGAAAAAACAAACAAACAAGAACATTAAAACTAAGCCAAGCATACATAATTTATAGGTCTAGTTTAGTATAATTTACACATAAAGTATTTAAAACCCATTTTTAATTAAAGCAGGTTTCACACAAAATAATTTGGTTACACCTGGTGCAGCCACACACACACACACACACACGCACACACTTTTGAGTCCCAGGCAGAGATCAAGTGAGGGCTGGATGTAAGAAACAGGTGATTTTAAATTGATCTAAAAGATCAGACATTGACTCAGTGACCGAGTGTTCAAGAATGATAAGACACAAAAGGAAGGTTACAACAATATAAAGGTGCAAATTCTAAAAGATCATTCCACCGACAAACACTATTTCAGTGTCTAAAACAGCACAAGAAAAAGCACACACACATTTTAGACAGTGCTTCAGCCATGGATGCTGGGGATGGCTTCATGGACTAACTTTAAAAAAAAACTAACTCAAAAGGCGTAATTTCTGCATAATTAAATCCAGCTGAAGCTACCTCCTCAGCATTTACTCAGTTACTGGCTCCAGAAAAAAATGCGTTCTTTGTGTGGAAATAATGCCAAAGGCAAAATCCAAAACCCATTGTATATTTTTCAAAAAATAATGAAATAGTGAAAGAAATTACCTTGCGGTAAGATTCAGGGCAGCTGTGTGTATCATACTGTATGTGGTCTTTGCTGGAATTAGAATAAGAAAATATTTCCAGTTATGAGCTGCAATTTTGTCAATTTTAAGCTAGGCAGTAGGCAGTATCAAACATTTAAAACTATAATAAAAGTATCACTATCTGTATTACACTATAGTAATTAGTATTACTATTACAGTATTAGTATTTTTTACATCCTCCTCTGACACTGTGTAGCTTGACTGTACAAGTTCTATAAGTACATGGATCAAGTCAGATCATCATCAAACATTGTTCAATTTGTTGACAATGACTTAGTAAGTTAACTAGAACTTGTAACCTGTCACCTTCGGTGACTGTCTCCACAGACCAAGTTAAGTATGTCAGTATCTTATTTCAACTATACAAAAATTCCCATCATCTCTTAATTTGATGTCATTAAGACATTATTAGAATATTAGATAAATTACTTAATGGTTTTTAGTATTTTACTGATAATGACATTACATTTATAATATTAGTCTAATTAGAAATGTCATTGTCACTGTCAGTGAACTATTTTTTACAAACAATCAAAAATAACTTACCAGTAGGTGTTCCCACATGCATCACATTTCATTGGCAAGAAATCTGAAAATGTAACAAAAATGAAAAAATCCAAATATTAATTGATATATATATATATATATATATATATATATATATATATATATATATATATATATATATATATTATAATGTCAACAATAAGCATACCCTTAAAGCTTAACTTAGTTACTTACCTTCAGTCTTCAGACATATCATGCACAAACATACACACACACACAGTCTTCATGTTAACCAGTATTTTACATAATTATTAAGATTGGCACAATACATAGTTAGTAGTTAATTACTTAATACCAGGGGGAAAAATCAGCAATCGGTCAGACATACTGGATGTCATTTTGTTTGATTGGTTCTAAAAAAACTAAAAATGTAGCATGGTGAGACTGAGAGAGTGTAGTGTGAGTGTGTGTGTACAGCTACAGGTGTGTATGTGTTGTGTTCTTTGTGTGTGTGTGTGTGTGTGTGTGTGTGTGTGTGTGTTTGAGACAGGGAAGGGAGTAGGGTATTTGCAGCTGACACTGTTAGTGTTACAGCTCTGGTAATAATAGTAGTAAAAAAACTAGTATCGATGACTGTCTATCGGTGATTGCCTGACCAGCTTTCGCGAAGCACTTTCACTAGTTTCTGTTCTGACCAGTATATATATATATATATATATATGTATATATATATACACATAGATTACAGACGGTGTAACACTGAAAGTCACACTTTCCATATTCCAATATTCAATAGTCCAACCATCAACAAAACGACATTTCCCCCGATATTTACACCTCTGGGAAGAACTCCGTCTCTCAGTCAAACAGGGAGTCTGGTGATCGTCTAGAGCTCCACTGAAAACATCGTAGTTATATTTCAAGAACGTAAAGTTGCCGTACCCAACTGTTTACACGATGAAGCTGAACAGTGCTTTCCAAGATCAGGAAACTCCATTGCGGTTTTGTGTTAAAATCAGAAGTTTCACACAAACTGTTTTAATCTGAGTATAATGAAAAGCCCAAACTCCTTTCACTGTTGCCTTGCTGTCACGAAATGTTTAACTGACTTCTCTGGAGCCTCCTTTTATCGCTTTCATTCAGCTGATGACTGTGCAAAACATCAAATCTTCTGTGTAATGGCAATAAGGCTACGTCATTTCCGTAACTCCTGCCTCGCTTTCACTCTGCAAGCATGGCGTCTGCTGGAAACCCGCGCGTGTTCTTTGATGTAACAATCGGCGACGACAACGGTAACTTGCACCCTAAATGGCATTATTGCAGTTTTAATTGTATAGTATTGTTGGTTTGAAAGTCATAGCAATACCGGCTTGGCGAATACATCCATACTTCAGTTAGAATTTGCAGAAACTTAGCGGTTAATCCGTTACTATGAATAGAAAAATGCCGCACAGTGATTCACATGGTGGAATGGTGGAATTATCTGGAAAAGCGTGGAATGCTGTTGACGTTTTTCCAGTGAGAGATTGAGCAACTTTTTACGATATGATCATGAAATTACCGTGAAATTCTGCAATAGCAGTCTTTTTTGCGCTGCCACATTTATTTCTTGTTTAAAATTAAACTCCTTCCTTGTTTGAGGATTTTCAGTTCAGGGGACTGCAGTTTAAATTGAGCACTGCATCATTAGCTCCCACCTTATTGTTTCCCACCTTCATTTTCAAAAAGAATTGTAAGTACAGTGAAAATAATGTCAGATTTTCAAGTCAGTGAAACTGAAAGTTCCTCAGTATCTCATCTGTATTTTACAACAAGCAGACGCAACTTTTCCTCCCAACCCCTCCAGCCAACAGCATGTGTGGTCAGAGTCAGACTCCAGTCAGAGCAAAGTAAATTAGAAACTTGCTTAGTTACAGAATTGGGCAGTGAAATGGGCAGTTTGTAAACTGAGCACCAATTCTGGAATCAGTTCAATTTCATGTATGTACATAGGTAGGCACATATTCATGATATTGCATACATCATTACATGTACATGTGACGGATCTACATGTGTCTGTCTGTCACAGTGTGTGTTGTGATGATCAACTGGCATTTATTAGCTTCGTCAAGATCTTGAGCTCATGGCCATTTTTTCCACAGAATTGTAGTTTCCTGAGAGTAGTTTGTCTGAACTAGCTGGGTACATATATCATTATATGTCATAGACCACAGTAGTTAACCTACACTAGTTACAGAACTTACACTTACAGCTTTGGTGGTTTGTTAAATTAGTGTTGCATTACATGATCCCCAGAGACCATACCTGTATACAATTACCAAATTAGGGTCAGGGAGTCCAGGACATCCACTTTGACTTTCAGTTTCACACAGCTCCTGAGCTCTGACTTTGGTGGTCAGGAAAAGTGCTTTTATAATCATGATATTGCTGAGACTGTTAAAAAAATAAAATAAGGGGGAAGGGGGGGTGGGGGGGGGGGGGTAGGATGGAGTTCCACTCTGTGGCCTTCACAGTTTCAAATGTATATTATTATATATCCTTGTCACATTTGCATTAAAACAGCTGCTGTTTTACAAAACTGAAATCTGGAAAGCCCCACCAGGCAAACTCTGTGTCATCTGTCGTCTAGTCCTAAGAAGATCAGACTCACTCACAGCGGCTGTTTCATGTTGCCAGATTGTCACAGCCAATACAAGAGTGGCAAAACTCACCTATCGGCATTGTTTTTGGAGTGATAATCTGATATCTTAGTTCTTAACTACTGTACTGCATAATAATATATATATATATAATTATAAACTTACTCTTTTCTTGTCTTTTCTGTCAACCAGTTGGCCGCATTGCCTTCGAGCTGTTTGCAGACAAAGTGCCCAAGACTGCTGAAAACTTCCGTGCGCTATGTACAGGAGAGAAAGGTCAAAGTTCATCAGGGGCCAATCTCCATTACAAGGGCAGCATTTTTCACAGAAGTAAGTTGATCTTACTCTTAGTATTAAAAAAAACCCAGATGTATAATTTACTCTTTGATTACCATTACCCCTCAGTTTTTTAAGTTTTTTATTACTGTGTCATCATACTCGTAGTGTATCATAAGTTAACAGTAACAAGAGGCATACACTGATTCTAGGGATAGACACTGAAGATGGGGGCTTTTTAGTTTAGTTTCTTGATTATTTTCATCTGTACTCTTCAGTGTTAGTAGTAATAGTACTGTAACTCGCACCAAAGAGTGAAGATAATGACCAAATGTGTTTTTTGTTTTTTTGTTTGTTAAACACTGAAGATAGACACTGAAGTTGTGGAGATGGGTGCTTTTACTTTTTTAAATTTTATTGATATCTTCACTCTTCAGTGTTACTAACATTGAAGGGTGAAGAAAAATTTAAAAAGCAACAACAACTAAAACTAGTAAAAGCACCCCATTTTCAGTGTCTTTCCTTATCAGTTATGTCTCTGCAAGAAGTTAACCACAGTTGATACTGACAGGAAATAGAGATATTTGCCTTATCTTATTAGCTGAATGGCTGAGGCATGTGTGAGAATCACAACCAGACCTGTCTGCATGGTAATCAGTAACAAGGTTGTGGACAAGGCGCAGAACTGTGCTGGGATGGGAGGGGGGCATGACTTTGTTGTTGCACATACGCTGGTTGTTAATGCTATGATTTTGGACAGACTACAGAAGAATTAATGTGTTCTTCCCAGTCATGCAAATGAAACTGATCAGATTAGATTTCGAAAATGTGGTTTAAAATGATTATTTTTTAAAGTTCTTTGTATTTTGTTGTCATCAGTTCCTGACGGTTCCTTGTTCTGCTTTCAGTTATCAAGGACTTTATGATTCAGGGTGGTGACTTCACCAATCATGATGGTACAGGAGGCGAAAGCATTTACGGTGAACGCTTTGATGATGAAAACTTTGAACTGAAGGTAAAGCTGATGTTGCCAGTGTGTCCACCATATCACGTGTTTCTCATGTTTGTCACGCCTTTGAAAACCAACTGGGCAATATGTGTGTGTGTATGTGTGAGACTGAGACTGTGAGAGCATGTGTGTACGTGCCTGTATACATGTATGTGTGTATACATGCATGTGTTCATGTTGGTATCAGTATCACTGTCATCAGGTCATCTTCTAGGAGGAAATTGCATTGTGTATGCTGTACTATTGGGGTTCGCATTAACCATTATTTTACTAGTTATCAGGGGAAAATTGGCAATGGGTCAGATTGTTATTTCATTTGATGTCTCCCCCCAAAAACCCTCATCCAACAACAACAACAATAACCAAAAAACAGAAAGGGCACTTCACTGCCTGTGATGTGTTTGGTGTGTGTGTGTGTGTGTGTGTGTGTGTGTGTGTGTGTGTGTGTGTGTGTGTGTGTGTGTGTGTGTGTTCTACCTCTAGACAGAGTTTTTTTGGTAGTAGAGCTCTAGTAGTAGAAAAGAGGCTGTGATCTGAGCAGTTAAGTGATTGACTGGTTTCTCTGAACCACTTTCATCACCTTACAGATGTCATGCTGGTTTGAAAAAAAAATGGCTGGCCCAGTCATCGACTGTGTATAGTGTGCATGGATTAATCTTCATGTTTGTCCTGTTGCAGCATGACCGCCCCATGCTACTGTCCATGGCCAATGCTGGCCCCAACACCAACGGTTCTCAGTTCTTCATCACCACAGTTGCCACCCCTCACCTGGACAACAAGCACGTTGTTTTTGGACAGGTCATCGCCGGGCAGAGTGTTGTCAGGGAGCTGGAGGATGTTGAAAAAGACGGGGAGATTCCGACAAAGGTATCTTTGCTTCTCCAGGGTTGGGCGCTGGTTGGTGGAACCTGTACCATTGCCTTTTGGTTCTAGTAGCTTCGAGCCTGGTCAGTTAGTGAATGGGTGGTCATGGTTGACTGGGCATTAGAAACGAGGGATCTATCTTGGGTGGTCGGAGACTTTTTCATTGCATTATCTGCCAGGGTCTTTGTTTGAAGCGCCCTTTCTGAATGATGCTTGTGCAGTAGATGCAGGGGAACATTAATGGTGATGATGGTAATAATGACATGGCGCCCCATCTCGTAAAAACCTGGAGTGCTTACAAAGACATAAGGATACTCATTTTATTATGCGCATGCACACACACACACACACACACACACAAACATGCATGCACACTCACACACAAAACATGCGAACACACACATACACACATGCATACCCACTCACACACCACACACATACAAAACACACACACACACACTTGCTAAATGATGACTATCATGTAATGATTGATCAAGGTCCATTTCTCAAAATAAATACATACCTGTACATTAAAAATGTTTTTTTTTAAATCGTGTCCTTTTCAGACTTGCAAGATTGCGGATTGTGGAGAGTTACCTGCTGACTTTGACATGGCCAACTTCCGCCAGGACGAGACGGGCGACACTTACGCCGACTACCCGGCTGATTCTAAAATAGACTTTCAGTCAGTAAGTACAGCCTGGTTGTGATGATTGTGAAGCACTTAGCGGTCAAGTACGAAGTGACTGTTTATTTGTTTGTTTGTTTATAACTTACAAAGGGTTCAGCTGCAGCAGAGGGACGGTTTATTTAAGTGGATATAAGGGTCTGTTTGTTTGAGTAGATCTGTTTAGTGGTTCATATCAAGGTTATCATTTTTCACTGCTGTAGTGGTAAAGTAGACTCACCCATGGCGTGCAAAATTTTAAAGGGTATTTTCACCCTCTTCAATAATTCTAATGCTGTCTGTTTAAAAAAAAATTGTGTGTGTGTGTGTTCTAATTTTGGAAGTGTGCTGTCAGGGTTACCCATTTTTGTGTAAGTATTTTAACATGAATGAGAGCGTCAAATTTGGATGCGGCAAAGATTGTGCATAGATAAACACAAAGGCCGTTCCAAGCTGGGAATAAAGTGTTCTTACCGAAACCTTAACATCATTTTGGCGCTGCTTTGCTGGTACAACTTTCTGGTGGTCACTGCTTTTTTATTTTTTATGTCTTGTTGGTGCAGGCTGATGATTCACTGAATCCAGTACAAGTTTTGTTGTTGTAAGCTTGGTTGTCTGAGCATGACTGCAGATAGCTTCTGTACAAAGACAGCACTTCTTTGTTGGCTGTCCTTGTAGCCGTGCACTCCTAAAAGTAAAACCCCTACAAACTATGAGTCTTATTTTTTCTGTAGCCCTACTGGATTCCGGTTTGCTGCTTGTGTTTAATTGCACTGCATTGTTGGAATCTTCAGAGTGCTTTTTTTCTGTAGCCCTACTCAATTTCGGGTTTGCTGCTCATGTTCAAATGCATCGTGTTGTCGGAATCTTCAGAGTGCTTTCTGTTTGAGGTTTGATGTATGGATTAGCCATGCCATTATGCCACTGTGATAAATGCACAGACAGTGTTCTCATTCACTTCCAGCTTGCCTGATTGGTTAAAGTGAAAAGCAACAGCCAATGAACATCAAGAAGACATTTTAGTCAGTGTGCTACACCCCTCTCCTGGGCTTATTTTAAAAATGTATCACTGCTTTTGCTGCAGGCGTCAGGCCAGGAGGAGGTGAAGAAGGTGGTTCTGGAGGTGAAGCAGTTTGGCAACGACCTCTTCAAGGCCGGCAAGTTTGCTCCCGCCAAAAGAAAGTACAGGAAAGCTCTTCGGTATGTCCTGCATCTGGAACCGGATCGTTTGTTTTCGTTGCAAGAAGCCTATGGTGGCTATCACTGCAATGGGCTGAAGAATACAGCAGTGCTATTGTGGACTCAAAACATAAATCTCACCTCTTCAAGCTAACCTATTGACTGTGTGTGTGTGTGGCGCGCATGTGCATGTGTGTGTGTGTGTGCATGCGTGCGAGCAGAAGTTTGTTTTAACTAAAACATAAATCTCACCTCTTCAAGCTAGCCTATTGGCTCTGTGTGTGTGTGTTCATACACGCACATGTGCGCGTGGGTGCGTGTGAGCAGAAGTTTGTTTTGGTTCTCTGCATTGTAATGGGTATGTGCTCCAATATGGAGAAATAGCATACTGAAAGAGTACATTATTATTATAAAGTTTGTTGAAGATATTTATTGGTAAAGATATAAGCTGTGCCCTTTCGAGGAGTTTGGTTAAGTATCCTTGTAATCAATAGAGTTGGTTTCCAGCATCCAAATACCAAAGACCATTGACAAACAAAGGGAATTCTGAGGCCAGCTCTAGGGTGAACAGTGAAGCATGGGTTTGTATGATTAAAGAACAAGAGCTACGTCGGGTCATACCGTTTGTTTTGATTTTGGCTAGTCTTGGCAGAAAAATCTTCAGGTTCCAGAGGACTGTGTGCTGATAAGTGGACTTATGTGTAACTGGATTTTGGTGGTCTGTTTCTGACTAGGTACCTGGAAAAGCTGGAGGAGGAACAAGACATCAACGAGGAGGCGCAAACAGCCATGGAAAAAGAATTCCATATTCCCATCACACTCAATTTGTTAGTATGCTCTGCAGTGGAATCATTATTGTAAAATTGTGAAAGGGCTTTTGAATTACCATTCATTCTTTCTTCTTCTTTTTTCTTTTCTTTTTTTAAAACGTGTCTTTTTTAACTCTTCACATGAAAGAAGAAAGTATAGGTTTCCCTTTTCTCTCACTGTTCTTTTTTTTGCTTGTGCTTGGTGAGGAAGTAATTGGTGTTTAGTTAACTTGAATGCAGGATGCTCTCCATGCCTGTTCTGTTTGACTACAGACTAAGCATGCACATTGGCGTAAGAACTGTAAAATGCACATGCATGCCGCTTCAGCCATGCGCACACATGCACATGCACACATACACACACTCACACACACATGCACACGCGCACACACACACACACACATGCACATGCACACAGACACACACACACACACTGATTAGGTACTGCTCATATTCTTTTTTTGTTTTTTGCTTATGATTACATGTATGAGGAAATGACAAAAACATGAGAAAATTTAAACACTTGCAGGCCATTTTAAAACATTCTTGTGATTAACATAGACTTTGTACAGTATGTTTTTTTTTGAGTGTGTGTTTAAAAAAAAAAAGTATGTACTAAATAATAATAATAATGATACAAGAAAAAATGAGATGAGTTTGATTTTTTTTCTGCTTTTTTTCTTTCAGGGCTGCCTGTAATCTAAAACTACAAAGCTATGATGAGGCTTTGGAAAACTGCCAGGAGGTGAGCAAACAGAGCAAATTCTGATTTAGGAAGCTTATTCACACACACACACACACACACACACACACACACACACACACACACACACTGATTAGGTACTACTCATATTCTTTTCTTGTTTTTGCTTATGATTACATGTATGAAGAAATGACAAAAACATGGGAAAATTAAACACTTGCAGGCCATTTTAAAACATTCTTGTGGTTATGACTAAGACTGCGAGGAGGTGAGCACACAGAGCGAATTCTGATTTAGGAAGCTTACTGAGACAGAGGTTATTGGCAGTTCAAACAAACGGGATACCATTGGCTTCAAACAAGAATATAGGACAGTGCAAGTAATTCTCTGTTTAGCTGGTAGTCATGAAATTAACTTGCATGTGTGTGTATTCATGTGATTGTGTTGTGTGTGTATGTGTGTGTGTGTTTGTGGAGAAGGTATGCAGATGGGTGAAAGTGTGTGTGTATGAGAAAGTATAAAGCAGGCAGGGCACATCTGTTGGGTTGAATATAGGGACCCCCTTTACCGATGTATTCAAATTTTAATGGCTAGTCAGCATTTTAATTTGTGTGTGGTGCCCTCGCTGGATCAAATATTCTTGGCTGCATGATTTGTGTAGTTCACCTTTTCACCACTGTTGTCAACGAAACAGATGTTGTTGCTTGTCTTTGGTCTTTAGCAAAATATTGAAAGAACAACATTTGACCCATCGTGTGTCACTGTTTATACAATCTGCAGGATGGAAAGAAAAGATTTCTGATATATTTTTTCAGATCTGTCTAAAATGACTGCCTTTTGTAGTTTTAAGGTGCAATTTCTAAGGTGGACAGGGCACTTGTATCTGATATATTTGGTCAGAACAGTCTCAAACGACTGCCTTTCAAGACACAGTTTCTAAGATGCACAGTGCAGAACTTTACAACTGCCCTTTAAAAAAGCAGCAAAGAAAGAAAGAAACAAACAAAAAGCACACAAGAAAAAAGCAGCTATTCAACCCATTGGCATTTACTCAAAATTCTAAACGCATTGTGCCCTGGATCTTGCTAGGGATCATGTGCCATAGAAATGTCCATTATTATTGTTATCATTTCTGTGAGAGGTTAAATTGACAGGACCTAGTTGCTGCACTCAGATGGTTAAGTAAGTTTGGCAGTCACAGACATCTTGCCATGGAAGGTCGAAGGACCTGGTCTGAACTCTGCATGTCAAATTGCAAGTTGCATGGGAACACCTGCCTGGAATTTGTGCCAGTGGATCTTATGGGTTTTTGGTTTTGCGCAGGTTTTAGCAGCCGATCCGAACAACAGCAAGGCCCTGTTCCGCAGTGGCCAGGCGTACGTTGGGAAAAAGGATTGGGAACAAGCTTTGGTGAGTGGAATAATCCTGAGCTAGGTTTCCGTAGCGTTTTAAGATCGGAATAACAGTTTTGCAGGTGCAGGCACCTAAGACAACACATAAACAGGGAAATAAACTAGTTATGAAGTAGGCAATTTGGGGGTGGGTGGGGGTGTAATCACCTGGATTTGAGATGTAGGATGTATTAGCTGTAGCATCTGTGCTTTTTTTATTTGCATGAAAAATTGATGTCCATGTCGTTGCTCTTCCTCCATATACTGATACAGTGTTCAGCTTTAACATTTTAAAAGACTTGACACTTTTAGTGCATGGTGGGTTATTTTGGTGTTTCCATAATCCACCAGATTCTGTCATGGACTACAGGATGTTTAATGTGGGTATTTGGTATTTTTTCATGTTATATACACATGGGGGACCTCGGTTTATAGTCTCATCTGAAGGACTTCTGTAAGAGCCTGCACAGAATTTGACTCTGGAGAGATCTGAAGGTGGGCGCAAAGCCTAGCACTAAATGGTCTCCCATCCATTTGGTGACCACGCGTGATTGGGCTTAACTTTGGCTTTCAGTAGCAAGTACTTTTGCTCTGCTCCACTGACACTGCCACTGTAGTTGTATTCATCCAGCTGCATTGCCTTGATCCATGCTGCAGTCTGTGGCAAATTCTGTTGCGCTGGCTTTAAAGTGTGTCAGAAGCTGTGTGAGTGAGATTTTCATACTTTCTGTGATACTTTCAATAGCGTCCATCGAGTATAGTATCATGTATTATTTGTCTATTACTCTTGTACCCACGCTTCTGAGACATTCTGGCTGTTATTTTGTTTGACCAGTTCTCAAAAAACAGTAAAAAAAGCTAAAAATGCAGTACAATGGCAGAGTGTATGTGTGTGTGATCTAGGTGGGGAAGGGAGCTGGTTGTTTGATGCTACAGCTCTTGTAAGAAGGACGGCTGTGTATTTGACTGGTTGCAGTGATTACCTGACCGGTTTCCGTGAACCACTTTCACGAACATACAGATGTCACGCGGGTTTAAAAAATGTCTAGCACGAGATTTTTGACAATTTTGCTGAAGAGTAAAAAATGCAAAAAATAATTCCTCTCACTTTCTTGCCAACAAATTTGTGAAGCCATTCCTGCATTGTCTGTTTTCAGGCATCATTCCAGAAAGCCCTGGCATCAAGCCCAGATGACAAAGGTAAGAAGCTCACTGCGGCTTGTCAGCATTTATAATGTACTTATATAGGAACTCAAAGAGGGGAGGTTTTCAATGATTAAATGATCGAGGCATTTTGTTTGGATGATAGAAACACTGTATTTATATATAATTTATTGTTTTACACAGATGGTCAAAATGGGGAAAGCAGTAAGTAGAATGTTGTGCGATTTACAATGATTGTCTTGTTGAAGATCAGGCTGAGTAAGATCATAGTGGTGTTGCATGAACCCTCCTCAGCCATTTTGCCTCTTATCATGTTTAAAAAAAGTTTTACTGTAGTGCTGCTTACTTTTTTCACCATGTTGCCATTTCACCAGGCAACTGATGTGAAAGGGGACATGACACCAAGCTACATTGCAAATTGGCTTGAAAATGTGCTGATAATTTATATTTCCATCTGCAGGCTTTGTAGGGTGGTTTATGAAAGAGCTCTTGTTCACTTTAAATTTGAGCTCAGGGCACAGTTGAGTTGCTTCTTTCTTCAATAAAGAGCAAAAAAGAGTTGGCTCATGGTGGAATGTACACAGCTGCCATGTGCCAAATGGGTTTATGGCGTCACAGCCTTGTCAAAAATGGCATTGCTTACACCTAGGTTTTTGTGACTTTCAGTTGTCTTGTTGTTTTCCTTTGACAAACTAGACCATAATAACGACTGAAAAACTGCTGTTTTTTTTCTTTCTTCTTTTTTCTTTCTCCATTCCTATAAATAAGGTCTGTGATGCTTCCCTACTCGGTCATAGTTCAGGAGCTGTGTGAGAGTCGAGGTGGCCGTCCTGGGCTGTCTGTCCTAACGAGCCTTCTGGTTTCTGTGGACGTAAAGCTATATTGAACCATGCTTCGGCATTGGTCACAGCTTGTCCCTAATATGTCAACTGACATCTGAGGACACGATGATGAAGTGATGCTTACATCACTTCATCATCATCATCATCTTCCCTACTCGGAGTCCCCTTCAAGTCAGTTGCTGTTTACAGTAGTTCTCCATGGTGCAGCTTCTTGTGTTACTGTCCCATTAGAGTGATAGGTGTGAGCATGGTGTTTTTGTTTGGAGGGTGACAACCTTATGCAATGGTGAGCAGTGCCTGATGCTGTTCCAACAGCTTTTATCGCTTAGCTGCATTTCTCTGTGCGTTGCCTCGGTTGCAGGTATCATGCGGGAGATCCAGAAAGTGAAAAAGACAATAGAGGAGGAGAAGAAGAAAGAGAAACAAATGTATTCCAGGATGTTTGCGTCATGACGGATTCCTTCCTTCCTCCTCTCTCGCCCAGACAATGTTCAGAGAGAGTCTACATCCACCTCTCCTCTTTGACTTACAGCACAATGACTTGTACGCTTTGTCTGTGCGAACATGAAGTGATGAGGGCCCAGGTTTGCTGATGAGTGGGACAGTACATCCGTGTGTGTAAACTGTAGCGAGGGTGTTGAGACGGCAGCACAGCTGTGGCAGAACGTCTGCTCTGGAAACTGCTTGCAGTGGATGGAGAGACGCTGTGTTTCATGATGTTTTTTCTTCAAACTTTGCATAATGGTGACCCAGAGCCAAAGCTTTCTGTGCTTAGTAGTGTCAACAAACATTGAACTAGAAGGGAAATTGGAAACGGCAAACTAGAAAGTTGTGTGTTTTTTTCTGGTGGAACTGGGACAGTAGATAACCTCATGATTTCTGTCACAACCATTGGGTTTTCCTTGAGGGAGTTTGTTTCAGAAACATAAATGGTGGCAATGTATCAAAAGTATCTCGTCAAAAAGATAGCGATTTTGTGGAACTGCAGTCAGAAATGTTAGCTACATTTCTACATTGGTAGAAGTTTATCAGTGTGGTTCTGCAGTTCATAATTTTATTCCAGAAATGCATTCAAAGGGGAATGTGGAATAAATCCAACTTCTTTGCGCAAGTTGCTTTCAGGTGTCTAAAAAAAATTGCATTCTTGCAGAACTGCAGTTAAAAATGTTGACTGTATTTGTATGTTGGTAGAAGTTTATCTTGGAGCTTCTGCAGTTTATAATTTTATTCCAGAAATGCATTTTAAAAAGGTGACTTTCTGCATACCTGGATACTCAAAGGGAAGCGTGGAATAAGTACTTCTTTGCAGAAGTTGCTTTCATTCGTGTCTGGTCGTTGTTACTAAAATGCTAAGCTTAGTTGAAAGTGTGCAAAGGTAGCATTTGCTTTACGTGTTTGCTGCCTGTCGTAGTTTACTCCTAGTGGCTGCCAGTTTTGCCACTGTCACTCAGTCAGTTTACTCAGTACCTGCTGTGTTTTCATCGTTAGAGATGGAGTTCAGTGTTGTACTAACTATCCTATACTGCCAGGCCAATGATCTCAAGTTTTTATCCAGCATTGTTTGGAGTATGTTATGCATAGATATTGATTTCTCTCATAATAGTCGCTAACTGTGGATTTGGTTGTATTTCATTCTGTGGTGACTTCTGTTTGTAGGTATATTAAGTTTGAAAACAAACTGATCAGAGTTGATAGATATAATTGATATATTAAGATCCAAAAATGGTTTTTGCTGTTTACAGATTGCTAATAAAGAGATGAAAGAATATCTTCTGGTGGATTTTTTTATGTCTGTGAAACGTTAAATGTTGTTTTTTAATTTTGTTTTTTTAGAAATTTGTTTTGGTTATGTTTGCCCTGATATAACCATACCGGTTGAATGGGCGTAAAACACCAACTTACTTACTTGTTTTGGTTATGCAAGTTTGAAGGCCAAAAATTTCATGTTTTGAAATGACTGTTGAATGATTTATATTTTTTTTGAATAAAACATGGCATATGTGTGCAATGTGTGTATGTGTATATATATATACATGAGACTTTGAGAAAGAGAGGGTGGAACAGGGCCAGTTTTGAGCTGTGACTTTCACAAATCATACATGCTAACTTAAAACATTTTCAGGAGTGAAATGTGAGTCAAATATGATTGAAATACATGGTTTAAACAGAGATCTATTCAAAATACAAAATAATATATGATGTGTGAAGATAATTAGTACATAATATTAATAGCAGTCATTTCTGTAACACAGCATCTCACCAACAAGGGTGAGCTTTACAAGATCAACAATAAACATTAAAACCTCCAAAATAATAAATTATACACTCATTGTATTCCTCACACACAGGTGCGCAGAAGGAATGTATCGAGGGGCGAGGGAGGGTAGAGAAGGAGGCAAGTAAGAAGACAGAATTTGAAATCATTTGTATTGTTAGAGGTGAGCTTTTAACGCAGTTTTAAAGGCGTGAGAAGATTGTGACAGATGTCAGAAGGGAGCGAATTCCATTGCTTTGGAGCACATTAGGAGAAATGGCGTTGGCTGAAGGTTTTTGATTTAACATGGGAGATACAAAGTATCTGTGTGTGCAGAAGAAGGCAGCTGCCTGGAAGGGGTGTACACAGTGAGGTCAGAGAAATAGGCAGGAGATGGATCAAAGAAGTTGTAACAGTTGACAGTTTGCTGTCTGTTTTGGCTTGGACCGGTAACTAACGAAGCAGAAGAGGTAGTATGTGGTCATGTTTGTGTGCTTTGAATACTAGTTTCTCTGCGAGGTTGAAAAATTGTGTGGCTTACATGTGATTTACATACTTGTTAGGGGAAAAAACATTAAATGAAGATGAAGTGAGTGAAGAAAAAATTACATTTGTTTTGATTGTAACGGAAGGAAAAAAAGCATATTGAACTGACAAAATTTTATTCAAACAATCAAAATTTTATTCAAACAAACAATCAAAATTTTATTCAAACAATCAAATTTTAAGTTATAGACAATTTGCAGTAGCTTTTTTTCCGTCAAAGCGAAGGTTAGAAGCGTTAATAGGCGCCCATCTGCATGTAGGCTCCAGCATACAATTCTATTTCAAACAGCAGATGCGAGCACCGGGTAAATCAAGATGAACTGCTTATGTACAACAAATTTCTGTATTCCAACAATAAATCACTAGGTCACAAATAAAAAGCTGGTTCACAGTCAACAACAGTAAAGAGCAATGCAGGCATGTGACAACAGTCACTGAATTATAAGCTTACTCAGTGTTCTGGGCACAACACGGTGAAAAGCATCACAGTGAAGGGACAACAGTCACTGAATTGTAAGCTTACTCTATGTTAATATTTCTCTGGCGAAAATATTTTCAGACAGGTTCAGACAACACATTCAGTGCAATATCAAAGCACAAGCTGAATTTGATAAAAGAAAAGAAAAGAAAAGTGAACAGGCGGTTTTTGTATACTGTATAAATGTCCCGGCATATAATCCTATTTCAACAGGAGTTCTTAGATTTTAACATCCCATCAATTCACCAGGTTACACACTGGAATAAATAATAAATAATTCTTATTTATAAAGCGCTATTCTCTAACCAGAGTTAAACTCACTGCGCTGTACAAACAACCTATGAAAAACAACATTAGCATACATTTTGACATACAGAACCTTAAATATTTTAGTCTACCATTATCACCTAGCAAACAACACACACTGACATGCACGCACCAGTCTCCACTCATCCACTCAACAACGATCAATAAATGATTGATACTCTCAACAATAACACCAAATTGAGTCTGTCTTCTCACCCACCCAACCCGTGCCCCCTTACTCTTGTCTGGATCTCTAATGCTCTTCTGCCCCCCCCCCCCCCCCCCCCCCCCCCCCCCCCCCCCCCCTCTCCCTATCCATCCCTCTACTCAACAAGCCACACACAGACACGCCATCTTTTTTCGGGCAAAGTACTGGATTCTACTGGAAATCACGTACCAAACTCGTGCATACCAGTTCCAACCACAAGGCCCATATTCAAAAGCAACATGCTAGTTGGCACTTCTGGACACAACACAGTCAACATCAAACAGGACCAAGCGAAAACAGTCACTGAATTATAGGCATACCTCTTAATATTCATTTTACTTCCTTACATCTGACAAAAATATTTGCAGACAAATTTGCTACATTGTCGATACAAGGTGTTAACTGTTACGTATTGATGCACTGACGAAGCGGCAATGCTGAACGGAATCTGTGATAAGATTTTTGCTAGCATCCCTTAACAAGGTTGAGGTAGAATACATGAGCTGACCACACAAAGCAAGCCCACGCACACCAAGATCAACAAAACGATAAAAATATTATAATTCAGTTGGATAGGTCTTCTGATCAGAACTAGTAGCCCAAACATCTGTCCAGATAGCTTGTACGTATTTACTTCATACTCTCGTTCTGACCATGCGGAATCTCCATTACTTTACTGCATGTCCATACAACATGAACTTGATGAATACAAGTTTTGTTTTTAGCTGGAAGTGCGTGAGTTTGACTTCTGTAAACCCAGCCTTTTCAACGGAGTTCCACATTTCACGTGTCAGGTGACAGCCATCGGAAAGGGTAGGCCACACAACATCAAGGCATTCTTGGACCGAGCGGTAGGTGGAGGGCTTGGGGGCTGCTACGTGTTCCATGAAGAAGTAAATTCCACCCTTGAAACGTAAAAGAAAACAAGGATACAAAGATATTTAATCGCCAATGACATTTAAATGTACACAGGAATTCACCATGGTGACGTTCCATTCATACAGACAAAACATTATAATTAGCACGTACAAAAGTTATAAATAAATAAAGTTAAATTCAACAATGTAGCAATCTCATTCATGCGATGTAAGCTACCACACACACACACACACACACACACTGGAGAAGATCCATAACAATACTTATGTGTATTACTGGTACACATGCGCATACACCCTTCCCCTAACACTGCTACAACTATTAACATGTAATTATTAATAATTCCCATAAAGTCATAATGAACTTGAAACCATTAAAGACTAAAATTAAATAACTACCTTAAAGATAAGTATACACGTTTCACAAAAAAACATGCAAAAAATTACATTCGCGACTATTTTCCATCATTCATAAAATATGAAATATTGGTGTATTTGTCATTCAAGCACAACTGTAATATTCAAATCATTCTCTGCAAAATGACATACTGCTGACAGAAATTAACCCTTTCTCTGCTCCCAGGAAGAGGGCTTCCCATTTGATTACTTGATGCCACGCAACACTCTGCTTGAATTTATGCTTTCTGTGCTTCTTGTTCTGTGCTGGAATTCATACTTTCCCTGTTTCTGCTTCTCATGTGGAGGAAGCATCTCTGTATGAACATTTCTGGCTCACTAAACCTCTTGGGGGCAGCTCTCTGGAGGATTCAGAAACAGGGACCATACAAAAGTCTTCAGCAGGGAAACGGTTAATGGCTCCTCTGCCATTGTTACTAATGTTAGAAACTGACAGATATCTAACATTCCATCTTTGGTCTGGAATAAATCAGAAGGTATACATGTATTTGATTGCCTTATCTCCTAGTAGGAGGAATTCTCCATTCTTGGTTCATCCAACTTAATTTTTTCCTCTGTCCACTTCAAACATAAATAATAATAATACATAACTTTTACACAATGCTATTCTCTGACAGTTACACAAACTTGCTGCGTTTACAGAGTGACGCATTATGACAGTGAGTCAGAGTGACATGTCATGACAGTGAGTGAAAGTGACATGTCAAGACAAGGAGTTAGATTTTTACTTGTGATTTCGTTTGACCCTGAAATTACTGTACTTTGTGGTTGACTGGCTGTTAAATATTTCCGCAGTTATCTAATTCAAGTCATTTTTAGGACATGGACCTTCAGCAATATGTCAGCAAAATAGTAATGACACTGGGTTCAGAATTGTACACACACACACACACACACACACACACACACACACACACACACACATGCAGATATGCACAAGTGCATTAACTTTTCTAATAATCTAAAGTCAATGGATTGTATTGGTAATAACTTACCTTTACCATTTGAATGAATGAAACAGCATTATCACCTAATCATAATTATTACCCTTAAACTGATTTAGACAGACAATAGCACCAAGAGTAATTCATACTAATACAGTAATAGTTAAACACCACTATAAAGCTGTTCAAACAACAACCAAAAATGTGCTCAATCTCAAAGCACTTTAGATGTTCAATATCTCAAAATTACAATTCTCTCTCTCTCTCACACACACACATGCACACACATATATAATGCTGTTTAATATATTCCAGGCCTACACAAAATGCTCCAACAGTCAATTATTAACTTTTCCCCCCCCTTTTTTTTTCTATTGAGATACAGAAAAAGTGACCAGGAGTATTTAAGTTGCATCACATAAACTGCAGAAATCTAAGTGAACTCTCTTATAAATATATATATTAAATATAGTTACCCTCACAAAAACTCTTTTTTTCTGATAATATTTTCAAGAAACATACCGGCTTCAACACACGTTTGATCTCACTGAGCGCCTTCTCTGGGTGACGAACTGAACACATGGTAAACGTGCAAATGACAGCATCAAATGTGTTGGCCTCAAATTCTTTCATGTCTTCAGCAAAACCTTTTACGAACTTGGTGAGGTGAACACCAGGGTGGCGTTCAAGATTGTGCTTCACATACTGCTGGAATTCCAGGTTTGGTTCCAGGCAGGACAGGGAGCATGGAGAGGGAAGGAAGCTGAGGTTGTTTCCTGACCCCACGCCAATCTCTAAAACCTCAGGCTTGGGCCTGCTGGACTGAAACAAGAGCACATACTCATTTGATTAAAATTACATGTGTGGGATGGCATGATACTGGGGCAGGGCCAAACATGGAAAACACACGAGTGTGTGCATTCAGCTCTGTATTGCTAAAAAGCCACACAATTTTAAAGTTCAATGTAAACTCCACGTTAACATTTATAACAATGTGATATAAATTATCAGAGAATACGATCCAGAGTTTATACATTAGTTTTTCTTGGTATATTATTTTTGGTGCTTTTTTTTCCCTTCCTCCGATGACAATGTGAGAACAATTTCACTGGAAATGTGAAAGCAAATGATGGGTCAACTTCAAAGGGGTGTCATCAGTGAGATTCTGGAGCAACATAGTAATAATTATAGTAATTGTAAAGCACAAAATAATCTTGTCCCTAGAGACTATTCTAAGCGCATACACATGCACACACACACAAACAAAGGCACCTGCACACACAAGCATACTGACGATACAAACTAAATATACACAGCTTAAAATGGGCATAAAACAGAGACTTGAGATGGATGAAGACAGCAGCATGGAGCAGAAAACATGGTGGGTCTACAGTTTTGAGAAAAGAAATAGTTTTAGATTAGATTTGAATGAGCCCAGAGAGGGTTTCTGTGAGACAGGAAGGGGAAGGTCAATCCATGCAGATGGACCAAAAATGGAAAAGGCGCAGGAATCAACAGTGGAGAGTCTGGTGCGAGGAATCTGGAGGCTGAGGCTGAGGGTATCAGAAGCAGAGTGGAGGGTATGGGAGCAACATCATGGATAGTTACCACTATACCAGACTCGTTCCGCATGTGTTATTAAGCTTAGGAGTCTAAAATCCTTCATTTTTGGCATGTATGCTAACAAATCAACTTCAAGCAATTCACCTGACTGTATATATATATATATATATATATATATATAATATATATATTATATATATATTATGCTGCACAGGCACATCATATAATACAACTATACTGTGTCAGCAGCTTATGGAAACACCAAAATAACCCAGCATGCACTAAAACGTATCAGAGTCTTTATAATGTTGAGGTTGGACACTATATGGAAGAAGACAGAAGCAGTTTACCAGCTAACAAAATGACATCCTCTAATTGAGGTTAGGCCTGTATCTTTTATACATGTATAAGACTGAATATCAGTGAGACTGGTGAACTTCTATATATATGTTCCACTGTGGCTCCTTAGCCAGTGTCAGAAGAGCCCATCATTCCCATTTTCTCTCATACCCAGTGCCCTCTTGCCATACAGACTACAGGAAATTCTCCTTTTCCCCCCAGCACAACCAAGGGTTGGAACGACCTTGCTGAGGATGTGGCTGCTGCACCCAACCATGAGTCTTTCTGATCACATCTTCCAACATGTATCACTCTCCTCAGAGTAGGCCCCTGCCCCACTGGTGAGTAGTGTTGATGATGGCTAGGGCTGTCAGTCGGGGCTTCTTGATCTTGATCTTTACACTGCTTAACATCCCGTAGTCTGGCTTTGTGTAGCGTTTGTGCCAGTGGCTGCTACGGTAGCTGGATCGGTCTAGTCAGAGAGACGTGAAATGCTGGTGGGACACACAGAACTACTGAAATCTTTGTTTGTAAGACTAAGTGTGTGTGTGTGTGTGTGTGTGTGTGTGTGTGTGTGTGTGTGTGTGTGTGTGTGTGTTTTTTACTGCTGCGCAAACCCTAAAAGTGACATAATCTTCAATATGAAGAAAGTTACTTTACGGAAGAAGAAGAAAGAGAGTGGGCGGGTTGAGCTGTTTGCCTTCTAGTTTAGGATGACATAAAACGAATCTTGCGAAATGCGTTACATATAATGACCCCTGTGTAACCCGAATGTGACCCGTGCTCTTTGTACCTTCAGGCGATCGAAAGACTTGAAGAGATCCGTTTTCTCTAGACCACATTTAGAGTGCACCGACAGCATCACTCTGTTAGTTATCCACGCGCCGCATTTTTGCTTCGTTTTCTTTGCGTGAGCTGGAAACAGTTTGCTGAACACAAACAGCCCCAAAGGGACGGTTACAAACACAACACCTAAATTTCGCCGCAGCTGATAACCCGCGTCCTCCATTTTGATTGTATCACGTGACGGTGATCACATTGCGTATAAACTCCAAGTACTGGTTTACGACATCCTTCCGCCAACTAAACCAAGTGCCGAAAAGCGATGCTCAGAGTGTGCGTTCCGTGGTTGTTGAGTGTTGCTCAGAAACCGTAGGTTTATTAGGGACGGGAACCCAGGACGGCCACCTCGACTTTCACACACAGCTCCTGATCTCTGAGGTTCCGTGGACCTACTTAATAATTATATATACCGGGTATGTAGTATGTCCATGGTGCGTTCTATACCCTCGTGCACTCCAACAGCACCATAGATCTAAAAATAACTTCACCGAGACACTGTCGCTGTATGCCCACATCAGCAAAACTGCGGCACAACTGTGACACGCCCATGCGCAAACAGTAAAGTTTGACATGCGTGTTCTTCAGTCAAAGATTTTGATTTTCTTCCTAAACTTTTTCTTCTTTTTCTTTCCATGTTGTAATCACCACATAAACTGAACTAAAGTTGTCACTAATAATAATAATAATAATGTACATTTATCATGTGCTCATCAACGCCCTGAGCGCTCACATGATACATATTAACTTAAATATGATATTCTATGCACATGTAGAGCATAGTCCTACCAAAACAATTTACATAAAGTATTATACAAAAAACAAAACAAAACAACACTACAAACACACACACACAAGCGCACACGCACGCATGCGCGTGCACACACACACACACACACACACGCATACACAATGATTGTAGCAGAAACTGGGTACTGGTATTAGTTAGGATGGAAATACTGGGAGAAGAGGAAGGTTTTCTGTTTGGTTTTAAAAGATGACAGGGTTGAGCACTGTCTAAGATCTTGTGGGAGTGAATTCCAAATGTGGGATCCAAAGCAAGAGAAGGTGCAAAAGCAATGAGACTTGCGTTTGTATTGTTGGATTTCCAGCATGCGGGTGTCAGAAGAAGAGCATAGTGTATGAGACAGAGTGTAGACATGCAGTTATACTTAATACGTTCTGAAATGGGAAGCCAGTGCAGTTTCTCCAGGAGAGGTGTTGAGTGGTGGTGACGGGGTGCCAAGAGAACAAGTCTTGCAGCAAAGTTCTGAATTTTTTGGAGAGGTTGGATGACAGAATTAGGTGTACCCATGAGGGGAGGGGGGACCTCGGTTTATAGTCTCACCTGAAGGACTTTTGTAGAGTTGTAGAGTATGCACAGAATTTGAATCCGGAGAAATCTCAGGGTGGGCACATTATGGTCACCCATCCATTTGGTGACCATGCGACAGGTTGGATACGACAGAAAATGCTGTTCTTGTGCTTTTATAACCCTCAAATCACAATTTCACCAGCATCATTGTTCTCAGTGAGCTTTAACAGAAATCATGTCAAAAATCATCCCAAACCTTGGACTTGTACTTTAACTTGGGCTTTCATGAGCAAGTGCACTTGTAGTTCTTGCTCTGCACCACAGACTTTCCTAAACCACTGTTAGGAGCTGTCATTGTAGGTTGTGGAATTTAGAATTAATCCGTCATTACACATGGACAGTGACTACACACAGCGTTAAAGGTTCAAGGGAAGTAACTCGTGTAATCTGAATATTATTAGGTCGGTAGTTATTTCAACCCCTTGTCACAATCTAAGGGGAACAATCAAAGCTTCTGTGTATCGTAACATGAATTTGCGAAGTTGTGTCCCTTTACGTATACGATCGCGCGAATCGTAGAACTTTGTCGCGATATATCGCACACCCCTTGCTAGCTAAAATCCATCGGCGTTTAATATGATTTTTTCCTTCTTTTTTTTTTTTTTTTTTTTTTAGTACTTCTTTGCTCCATGCGGGAAATTCGGGTCACCTTACCTGGGTAAGGCACAGCAGCCGCAAGAGCAGCGCTACCGCCATTCCTATCCGGCAGTGTCACTGTGTAGTATTTTCGTGTGTCCGAATGGCCTGATTGGTATGGAAGACAGTGTTCGGGATTTTTAACGTGCACACCTGTTGATGCATGCAATTGCACATGGAGGCTGTACGGACACCGTACACTGGAAGTTGACGGCTCTCCGCGGAGAAAAATCCGGCCTTGCCGGCCACTGACACCGGATACTCGGTCGCAGAACCTGCACTTCAGCCGGTATTGCTGCTGGCTTTTTCGAGTTGGTAAACTGAGCCGGCTATCCCCGCCGAATAGTGGCTGTCCATGCTTCGAATTCGGCCCATCAATTAAGCGCACGTCTCACCGTCAGCGACTGTGTGGTCATAGTGTGAGTTACAGCACCATGGCTGCAGAGTTCAGGAGCTGTGTCAGTGAAAGTCAGTCGAGGTGGCCGTCCTGACGAGCCTTAGTGGTTTCCGTGGACTGACGTAACTGAAGCAATACTGAACCGTGCTTCGGCATTGGTCTCAGTTTTCCCTGATATTGCAACCGGCGACATCCGAGGACATGAAGCTCTACTTCATCATCGCCATGGCTGCTCATCGCCATGGCTGCTTGTATAAGTTGTGCGGAGACTGAGCCGAGCGGAGGTCACGAGGGCCTAGTGGCAATAGCGCAGCTCCTGCGACGACCCGCGCTTATTTCCCTTGGACAGATGACACCCAGTTTATCAGTAAAGCGGGACTGAATGAATTGACAACATCAGTGACTATTGTCGGTGCCACGCAAGTAAAACCGACGGAAAGCCAGAAAGACTCGACAAGACAGGACACCAGTCACCACTTGTGAGCCGGTTTGGCCTAGTGGTAAGGTATTTGCCGGGCTGGTAAGCGTACGACGGAGTCGGTTCGAGTCGTTTCTCCGCGTCCGAGTTGTCGTTCGTGGACACGAGGCTTGGAGAGAGAGAGAGAGAGAGAGAGAGAGAGAGAGAGAGAGAGAGAGAGAGAGAGAGAGAGAGAGAGAGAGACACACACACACACACACACACACACACACACACACACACACACACACACACACACACACACAGACGGACAGTGGCAGACAGACAGACGCGGGACAGACAGTGGCAGACAGAGGCAGTCGTGACAGAGAGTGACACTGAGACAGACTGACAGAGACTGATATGTCGACAGACAGACCGAGACGGTGATAGAGACAGACAGACAGACACTGGGACCGACAGAAACAGTAAGAGAGAGAGAGAGAGAGAGGGAGAGAGAGAGAGAGAGCCCGGGCTGAATAGGCATTATAGTCTTCTAACTTGAAAGGGCGATACTTTCGAAACAAGCCTCCCCGTAGGCATTACACCTTCTATTCTTCCCCGGCCGTATACTGAAGTCCCTCAGAACTAGCCAGGCAACATGGTGGTTTTAAAAGTTCAAAATCCCCATCACTCCCAGATAAAGGCACCGTGAAAGCCTTTCCCTGTCACGCACACGGGGATGATCGTTTCGCCGTCAAACTGAGGTCTAAAAACTCTTTTCGTTCAAATAAATCCTTTGACGTGAAAATGATGACGGTTTCCTTTGTACGGGGGCCTAGTTGGCGCTGCGTTAGCTGCAGCCGCTTGAAATGTTAACCGCCATTTACCAGTGTTCGTGCCACGGGAAGCCACCCTACAAAGTATAGGTTTGCCCGTCAGCATTTTTCCGCTGCGCCTGAGAACTGTTGTTGTAATGGGGTCGGGAGGGATAATCACGATTTCATTACCTACCGTTGTCTATTCAGAGTTTTTGTTTAGCCTTTTTTTTTCTTTTTTTTTCTTTTTTAAAGAAGGATTACTGATTGTTGTTTTCGCGGTCGCAATGTTTACAGTACCACTTCTACTGGAAAAGACTCGAGAAGCTATTGCTTGTAGCCTAGTGAGTGAGAGCTGAGTTGGCTCAGTGAAGTATGGGTATCAAGAGAAGTCAGTACTTAGTGAGTGAGCTGTGTTGGCTCAGTGAAGTGTGGGTATTAAGAGGAATCAGTGCTTAGTGAGTGAGAGCTGAGTTTGAGTGAAGCGTGGGTATTAAGAGAATTCAGTACTTAGTGAGTGAGAGCTGAGTTGGCGCTGTGAAGTGTGGGTATCAAGAGAAGTCAGTGCTTAGTGAGTGTGATCTGAGGTGGCTCAGTGAAGTGTGTGGGTGTCAAGAGAAGTCATTGCTTAGTGAGTGAGCTGAGATGGCTCAGTGAAGTGTGGGTATCAAGAGAAGTCATTGTTTGGTGAGCTGAGTTGGCTCAGTGAAGTGTGGGTATCAAGAGAAGTCATTGTTTGGTGAGCTGAGTTGGCTCAGTGAAGTGTGGGTATCAAGAGAAGTCATTGCTTGGTGAGTGAGCTGAGTTGGCTCAGCGAAGTGTGGGTATCAAGAGAGGTCAGTACTTAGTGAGAGCTGAGGTGGCTTAGTGAAGTGTGGGTATCAAGAGAAGTCAGTGCTTAGTGAGTGAGCTGAGTTGGCTCAGTGAAGTGTGGGTATCAAGAGAGGTCATTGCTTAGTGAGCTGAATTGGCTCAGTGAAGTGTGGGTATCAAGAGAGGTCAGTACTTAGAGGGTGAGAGCTGAGGTGGCTTAGTGAAGTGTGGGTATCAAGAGAAGTCACTATTTAGTGAGTGTGAGCTGAGTTGGCTCAGTGAAGTGTGGGTGTCAAGAGAAGTCATTGCTTAGTGAGTGAGCTGAGTTGGCTCAGTGAAGTGTGGGTATCAAGAGAGGTCATTGCTTAGTGAGCTGAATTGGCTCAGTGAAGTGTGGGTATCAAGAGAAGTGATTGCTTAGTGAGTGAGCTGAGTTGACTCAGGGAAGTGTGGGTATCAAGAGAGGTCAGTACTTAGTGAGTGAGAGCTGAGGTAGCTTAGTGAAGTGTGGGTATCAAGAGAAGTCAGTGTTTAGTGAGTGAAAGCTGAGCTGGCTCAGTGAAGTGTGGGTATCCTGGCTGGTGTTCTGACTCAATAAATAACACTGTCGTCTTACTTCTTTAGAGGTGTTTGTCAAATAAAAGATACATTGCGAGTTTCGACCAGACAGATGTATACACACACACATCATGCATTCGCGCATTCACACAGACCCAGACAGACTGACATACATACAAACAAGCACGCATGCGCGCACAAACGCACGCACGCGCGCGCGCGCACACACACACACACACACACTCACACACACACACACACACGCAAGCACGCGCACTAGCACGCTCACACACACACTCTCACACACACACACACACGCACGCACGCACGCACGCATGCACGCACGCTCACACACACACACACACTCACACACGCACGCACGCACACACACGCACACACACACACGCGTACGCAGCCACCCAGCTCCCCCCTCCGCCTTCCACACGCTCACACACACCCACAACCACCGCCCCCACACACACCCACACACACCTGTTCATAACACACACACACACATACACCTGTTCATAACACACACACACACACACACACACACCACACACACACACACACACACACACACACACACCACACACACACACACCACACACCACACACCACACACACACACACACACACACACACACACACACACACACAACGGTGACCGAGTCGAACAGTGAATGTGACATGGAGATACGGTGTGCACGGATCAAATGTCCCTCTACCTTGTATCTTGTGGGGGGAGCATCAGACCGGAATTCTCTTTCTGCTGCTTAACCCTTTCTTTTCTCTGCCAAAGAATGTGTGTGCACTCTTCTGCTACCCCCCCATTTCACAAGCTGTTTTGAAGAGAGATTCTGTGAACCGGTAACGTTAGTTTAGAAAGAGAGAGAGAGAGAAGAGAAGAGAGAGAGAGAGAGAGAGAGAGAGAGAGAGAGAGAGAGAGAGAGAGAGAAGGGAAGAGGGGGGGGGGGGGGGAGAGAGAGAGAGAGGTATAGAGAGAGAGAGATGTGCCCTTGAAGCGAAGGATAGACTCGTAGGAATTCTATCAGGATCTCATGCAATATGGTGTTGTGTAGATTCGTGGGAAACACTTTACCGCTGACGTCATAATTGTGATGATGATGATAACATTCTTAGTAATCATAATAATAATAAAGAGTACAGTGCTCATCTACCGCACGAGGTGGAAGCGCAGGGCGCTTTACAGTAGCACTAACAACAGTCACAATCACCAACACACCCACACCCTCGCACCCACACCCTCCCACACCCTCACCCACAAACCATACACATCCACACACACACACACACACACACACACACACACACACGCACGCACGCACGCACGCACGCACACTCTAATTTTTCACAGACACATACACAAACACACACACAGACCCCCCTCACCCCCACCCCCCCAACACACACACACACACGTACGGACGGGCGGTGGGGCCTGGGGTA